>JBBPOM010000920.1:0-15891 GCA_038091455.1 Leccinum uliginosum | reverse complement strand
CGCAAACCAGATCTCGTTCTCATCGCAGATCGGTGTGGCAGTAACGGCACGATTACCTGGAGACACCCCAAGGCATTGGGTGAAGTGACCATCACAGATCTCCAACGTAACACGACTCTAACCAAGTTTCTCATGACCAAAGCGTATATATTGCTATCTTCACAGCCGTGGCGACGTTCTAGCACCCCAAGTTCCATGTATGACAGGGCTTTCAAAATAAAGTACTAGTTTGTTAATGAATATTTTTGTGCTTGCTGTGTCCACAATTGATTGTCCTCCATTTATGAAATCTTGATGCTAATATTTAAGCTTCGTTTGTGTGAATCACATGATATGCTTCATGCTAAAACCATGACTGACATCAGTATGGCAGGTTATTACCAGCCTGCATTATGCTGGAGAGATGATTTGGTGGTTATACAGTTTGTACAACTATAGTCTTCTACTTGGTTCTATCACAGTTGGCCCCAAAATGAAAATAGAATGCTCAGATACTAACTAAATACTATCACAGTGTCTCATAACTCTATGCCAACTACAAAACTATGGACACCATCAGTAAATCTCTGATTTAGGTACATTTCACACAGTCGGTCAGTTATTACAGCACTGAGATACAGTGTTGCACAGCCACTCAGGGTTCCATGTACTCAGTGCCCCAGAGTCACATATCATCACATTACATCACAGCTCAGCAGCCTCGCGACAGTGATGAAGCCTTTTTAGTGATTAGTACAGCCTCTCAGCGTTGTCAGATAGTTCCATTAGCATGAGTGTCACTACCAGAATGGTAAGTAGTAAACTGATGCGGCACCGGCGACTTGAAAAAATAACTGTTAGAGGGACTTCAGCACTTGCCACCGTAGTAAATATTAATACTAGTACTGTATATCTCTAATTACAAACCCGTCGTCATCGTCGTCGGAGTCCGTGTCGCCAGTGGACATCACGCCATCATCGCGTCCTCGTCGACATGTTGTCCGTGTCGTCATTCCATTTGAGTCGTTCCCCCGTCACGCTGAATTGGATGTCCTCCTGCAGTCTCCGGATGACGACTGTGCGCTCAGCTTCAGTCAAGAACGTGGCGTTGTCTGGAAAATCAACGATGATCCAGAACGAGAGCATGCTCGCGACGACGGTGATGAGGCCCTCGATGATGAATATTCAAGACCAGGCTGCTTTGCCTCCGATATTTTGGAGATCGCCCGAAATGTGATGTCACTCTCGGGTCGAGAGGTGATCAGGAAGTGAAGGTTGGCTGGGAGGGTGTTGTCGGAAATTTGCTTAGAGATGGCTTTCAGCAGCTGCCCGCGATCGGCTCGGCCGCCGCTTTCGTCGAGGGCATCGACAACGATCACCGATGGTATGATGGAGTGTAGATGCTCGCTAGGTTCAATAATGAGCCGCTCGATTTGCTCATCCGGTGAGATGGACGTGCGAAGCGCTCGATTGTCTTTCACGATCCCCCAAAGAGCATATTTGTACTGCGGATCATGATCAGACAGGTCGCGCGCAATCGTGCTGAATAGATTCTGGGGGTTGCGCCTCGCAACGTCACCGCTCGAGAAGCAATACGACAAGCCTAGTCGCTTTAGCCCGTCATACAGTCGTGAGATCGAATGAGCTACCGCAGACTTGCCCGATCCAGCCACGCCAGGGAGCAAGCAGACGCGTGGGGCATCCTTGTCGGGGTTGTTGAGGATATCGCAAATATCGCGGATTAAGGTTCGGGTGGGGCAGGCATCCTTTTTCCCGCACATATCTAGCACCAACCGCGTATGGCATGTCGCTTAGCTCCACAAATTCCGCTGTATTCCAGGGTCCGTGAGTGGCCGCCCACAGTTTGAAAGGATTGGACCTACCGGTGTGCTCCACGATATTCATCATACGGAAGACAGTAACGCCCGTTTGCACTGCCACGCCATCCAGGAATGCGATCTTGAGTTCTCCCAACTTGGTCTCATAGTCCTTGATCTTTGCATCTATATCAGAGAGCGTGTATTTTAACGTTACAGATCAGAAGCGACAAGAATCGTGGGTTCGACGACAACTAACAAAAGTTGTTTGGCTTGGCGTATTCGGTGATAAAGAACGCGCACTTTGTCACTTGCTGTGAGAGAAGCGTAATGGTCTTGATGTTCGCCTTGATAGCCTTCAAAGGTTCGGCGTCTTCGACGAAACTGAAGACGTCCGTCATGGTGGTCGCCAGGTGAATAATCTGCTCGTCGCGGTTCTTCTGGTCCACCAATACCTGAGTGTAACACGACGAGCATTTAACCAACAGCAGAATGATAAAACAAGAGACGCACTTTGCTCGCAGCGGATATAACAGACCAAGCAACCGACGCGTACGGGTGAATCTGTCTCGCCATGAGATCATACCATACGGCGTGAAGACTGAACAACAAAATACCTCTGCGATGCCGGCCACGATTTTGTTGAAATTTTCAATCCTCTCCAACAGGACTCTCAACATATTATACCCGCTCACGACGTTTGGTTCAGCGGCAACCGCTGAGCTTACTATATCAATGACGGTTGCTGGTGTGCTAAGTGCGTTGACCGCTTCGTTGGCCACGGCGACGGCGTCCACAGCTTGGGGTTCGTCGACGTTAGCAGTGTCCCCGGGTGCGTCACCGGCCACCACAAACTTAATCGTAATCCTGTAAAGAGCGGAGGCACCGGCAGTAACCTTGGGGTTTGTAAGAGAACCTTCAAATACTAATCGAGAGAGATCGCATCAGTGGAATGCAACGACATCAAATGACATCGTACCGTTGTCCGCAGTGCATTTTCCCAGAATGTTGCCGATGGTATCAGAGAGAGATCCGACCAGTTCGTCGTCCCCTACGTGGTGCTTTTGGAAAACCTTGACGACGAGCTCTGAACCATCATCACCGTCACTGAGAAAATTCAGTTTTATCATTGGCGTAGAACGGAGAATATTCACTGACAGAGATAAAGTTTCGTTCCAAGTGGCCCGATTCTTCTTCTCCTCTGCCTTCTTCGCCGTCAGGTGTGATGTATTGCCTATGGTAAACTGGACTTGATACTGCCTCGCGATGATCTTGCGTCGCGTGAGCCCGCGGAGTTCGATATCTGAAGGGAGGAAAGGTCAACTTGAACGATCGGGACAGTCTTACAAGCACACCTTTGATGCTGATTCTCTTTACCCTATAGCCACCTTCAGTGAGTGTGCCAGCGACGATACCAAGGAACGGATATACACCTGGAACAACGCGGCATGTTGAGTAAGGTGACACTGATGGGGGGAGAACAGAATAAGGTATGCCTACCGCAAGGAGACCGCCGAACGCGCCGGATATTGTCGCTGCGGAGAAGAATATTGCGAACCTCAGACCGAACTCGTTGCGTTTATACCAACTATTCGTTCGTCATCTCGCACCGTCAAAATGGGGGGGGGCAATCGGCGAGGGGCACGCACCATGAAAGGTAGTACGCTACGCCCGGGTAAAATCCCGCCTTGAACATGCCAAGCAACCACCGCATTGCTGCTGGACAAACGATGTCAAGCATCATGGTTTCTTTACTGTCACCGTCTACCGGTCTCCCTCGTCTGTCATCAATGATCTTAATGATCTTGCGGGTGAGGGTGTGCTTCTCGTTGTCGTCGACGTTGTGTGGGATGTTGTGCGTCGTGATACGCCGTCACGGCAGTCCAGGTGCCGCGTCGACGTCATCCTCGTCCCTCCGTGCCTGCGTGCCTCCATCCCCGATCTCCTCGCGTCGTCGTTACATTGTCCAACAAGGGTGAGCGATGGAGATGGACTGACCTTGTCATACTGTCGCCGTCTACCGGTCTCCCTCGTCTGTCATCAATGATCTTGCGGGTGAGGGTGTGCTTCTCGTTGTCGTCGACGTTGTGTGAGATGTTGTGCGTCGTGATACGCCGTCACGGCAGTCCAGGTGCCGCGTCGACGTCATCCTCGTCCCTCCGTGCCTGCGCGCCTCCATCCCCGATCTCCTCGCGTCGTCGTTATATTGTCCAACAAGGGTGAGCGATGGAGATGGACTGACCTTGTCATACTGTCGCCGTCTACCGGTCTCCCTCGTGTGTCATCGATGATCTTGCGGGTGACCGTGTGTTTGCCGTTGTCGTCGACGTTGTGTGAGGTGTTGTGCGTCGTGATACGCCGTCGCGGTGCCTCGTGGTTCCATCAGCAGCCTTGGCGGGCTTTGCATAAAATCCCTGAACAAAAAGTCATGAAACTGGAGAACGCCTTTTGGGAAAGTACCACCATCGCTTTGCCGGAACATTCAAGCCGAGACAAGCGAATGGGTGGGAGCAGAAGCAAGATAGTACGTACAAAAGGAGGTGCCGCGTCGACGTCATCCTCGTGCCTCCGTGCCTCCATCCCCGACCTCCTCGAGTCATCCTCGTCGTCGCGTCGTCGTCCGTGTCGCCAGTGGGCGTCACGCCATCGTCGCGTCGTCGTTATGTTGTCCGTGCACGGGGTGGGGGCATGCGCTGGGGAGAGAAGAGTGAGCGATAGAGTGAGGGAGGGAGAGTGACGGGAACGCACGTCGTCGTCGCGTTCGTCGTCACCGTCCGTCTCCATCGTCCTTGTCGCCCTGTCGCCGTCTACCGGTCTCCCTCGTCTGTCATCAATGATCCTGCGGGTGAGGGTGTGTGTATCGTTGTCGTCGACGTTGTGAGGGTGCGTGGGTGCGATGTGTGTGTCGTGGTCGTTGCGGGTAAGGGTGCGTGTGTTCCTGCGTCGTTGTCGTTGTCGCCATGTCACGCAGGTGCGTTTCCTAAAAGGCGCGGGTGGGGTAGATGGCATAAGTAACTACACAATTTTTTCTCTAAGTCCTTTGGGTCACGTGTATGAAGCGGTGCAAAGGCCATAGCACTGCAACACACTGTGCGGCTGTCGCACTCACAAAGATCGAAACAAATCATAGTTATATGGTACTACGTAGCTAGATTAGGATATGATTCGGGACGACATTTTACGTGTTTGTAAATGTATTGGATGGTCCAGTGTAGTGGTATCACAATTAAACTTCAGAAATTGCATAGAAGAAATCCTTATCAAAGTATTTGTTCAAGAGGAAATACTGGGATCCATGCATACTGTTAGAATATGTAAGGCGGTTGTTAGCTTTACGGCCAAAACGAGGAACTATGTGTGCATAAGACCTCAACTGGCTTAACGGAAATACTTCTCCTAGGCGGTCGCCTGATGCGCGGTTTGCTCTCTTGAGGACGTAAAGATCAGTAGTTGGCTCTGTCTTGCCAGTCTGTTGAGGTACGGCATCCAACCTTTCCGCGTATACCAGAGCACGACTTGCCCATTGGCTTCGGCTGCGCCTTGGAACGGCAGGGCACATGATGAGGCGAACAAGAACAACACAGTGTCCTAAGAAAATTTCAGCGAAATAGAATTCCGCGTACAAACGACGTACCGGTCAAACCACTGTATGGCCAGTGCTGTGATTGATCCAGTTGTAGGACAGCAGCATCGTGACGGCCAAATTGCCATGTTCGATTGGGTGGATGAGCATTGATGGTGAACGTCTGCGCCGTCGTTTCAGGGAGATGATAGGACTTTTGTTGCAGCCGGACTTTGTGCCAGATTTGAAGCTCGGAGAACGGAAGCTCTGCGTCGGGTCTTGATCGCCTTGCGCCGCTCCACGTGTGGAACGTTTTCAGACTGGGCTTCACGTCGCGTCTCACATAGTCAGCTAGGGCGCCACGGAGATCCGGAAGTTGAAACGCCTCGGCAACTTGATCGACGGATAGGCGGCGATGGTTAGGTTCGATATTGAGGTGGATGGCAGTCGGACCTGCGATGATGGTACGAGTTGGGAAAGTCTTCTCAGGTGTAGGGGCAGAAGCCTCTTGCAAGGCGATCTTAAAGAAATTGCTTGATCGGCATCTTGCTGACCATAGGTCATCCAAGGCGTTCTCCGATGCATTGTCGCCAACTCTAGCGTCTTTGTCGTCGTCATCTTCGTCGAGCGAGACACTATCACCCATGGGGGCTGTTGCCGGCGTTAGCAAGCGAATTGCAGTAGCGAACAAACGACGCTTTTCATCACGATCGAGAGTGCGACAAATTTGAGAGTTATAGTCGCGGTGGTTGGTCATAGAGGCGGGGTCCTTCACGACTTCGATATGAGCGTGCTCTGTGGTATCAGCAGACCACTGAAGCAAGGAACCAACCTGAGCGACGCTCGGAGCGACGCTGTGCATGAGCTCGAATTTCGGGATCCGAAAGTGATCGATGGCCGATTTTTTTCCCCGACGGAGGCCCGCGTCGAGGATAGCCTGTTTGTGAATATGGAACTCATCCAGCGCGGCCACTATTCTCTCCCGTGTCTTCGTTGTGATGGCTGGGGACTGAGAAAGATACCTGAAGTCCATCAGGGCACGGACTGCGGTGACGACATTCGGATTAGCAGCACCGGCAATGACGGCAACAAGATACCGTTGCACGTCTCTTTGAGTCCGCCCGCCGACTTGCTTAAGGTTTGTGATGCCCTTATTGAAGTGTTGAAGGCCGGTAATCTTGGGAAGGACAGAAAAACGAAAGTCAATTTCGTCATCACCAAGTGCAACCCTGCACCAAGATACATCATGATCCCAACTCGCCCGGTGCCAATAGTGAAGGGGCTCGGGGGTAAGGAAATGCGAAGGCGAGGCCAAAGGCCAATCTCTCCAGAAAGGGAGATCGACACCGCTTAGACGAAACTGAGCACATGCCTCGAAGTATTCCTTGACGTCTGCGGCTAGGTGTGAAATCGATTCAAGTTGGCTCTTTGTCAGAGCAGCTGTGCGTGGTGGATGTCGGAATGGGTCCCCAAAGGTTTCATGCGAAGCAGTAGTGACAGGGGATGTTTTGCCTCGCACACAGGCGATCAGGCAAGCTTCGGGCGTGTCGACAATATAGGAAACGAGCGGCATAAAACAATACCGGAGGTCTCCGAAGGGATCGGGGATAGTGATACCGTATCGCATGGCCTCTTTGAGTGGCTGTAACACGATGTCTAAGCAGCGATGGAAAAGGCGAGCTTCGAGGACCGAGCGCATTCTAGACGAGTGATGGATAAACTCCGGGATCGGAAGCAACGCGAGGAGGAGGAAAGCGTGCGCAGAAGCTTTGTTCCTGACGTCCATTTTGATGTTTGCGAGACTAATCAACAACGGGTGTGCTACTCTACCACCGCATATGTTGGTAATATTAGTTTTATCTGACGACAAGATGACGCCGCATAACGTCCCGCCGAGTGGGATCTTTGTCTGTGACGAGTCTTGAATCTGAAACACTCTTTTTGGAGTATTCACACTTACCTGGAATTCCCAAGCACCGTCGCTGCTCATCCACTCGGTGTACACCCTGGTATTGTCCTGGGTGAATAACCGATAGGGCACATACTCCAGCTTGTCGGCGAAGAACGGGTTATTAAACAGTAGCTTGATACAATCCAAAGCATCGCGGTAATACAGGACCACCGATTCCTTCGTCTGGTGCTCTGCGGACACAATATGGTAGTTCCAACGTGGGCCTGGTGGCAGCGATTCGACACGAGCACGTAGATCCCTTGCTGTGTGGAATGAAAGACGAAGGTTCTTCGTCTACCTGATTGTGAGTGTGATATGATAATTGGAAGTCGTCCACGTACCGCTGGCATCGACAAGTATTCGTCGATAGAAGCCATGCTGAGCTTGGATTTTGACAGAAAATCGCCCACCATCCAATCGTTTGAGTCCGCAAACGGATAATATACGTTGGAACGCCTACGATTTGCATATGTGTCTTGATTGAACCGCGAGACCAAGGTTTCACCCGTTCCATATATCGCCGATGCCCCCTCAAAATATTCCGCGACAAACTTACGAAAAGCGGGGGGTTCCGGCTCGGGACTTCGAGAGGGAGGAACTTCGCCCATCGGAACATCAGCGTCATTGTCTGCAAAGTCTGGCAGTGCAGCTAGCAGGTCATCCTCAGGTCGGGGATCTGGTAAATCGGGAAGTGAGTCGGGGAGTATGGGTGGTGACCCTGAATAATCTTCGACTCGGACGCGAGGGACTTCGAGTTGTTGGGTATAATTATTGTCATGGCATGCGGAACGGGGCTGTGAGAGATGGGATGTGACACCTCTTCTACTCGCAAAGTGCTTGAGGCATCTAGGGCAGTTGGGCATCGTAAAATAAAAACGCTCAGCTGCGTAGTAATTCGACTCGAACCTGTCAAAACGGTTTTGCAACGCCGGTCTGATCCGAGTCCGCCGGAGCCCGAATCGCTCGGCTTGTATGCGACAAGTTGGTGTAAGTGACTGAGTGAAAAAAAAAAGTAGTTCCTTTGATCCCTCCCTTACTAAGTTACGACGAGTTCATCCACGAGATTCGAATGGACAACCAACGCCAACCCAGTCCCTCGCTTTCGTCCACCGTTGCAGAACAAGAAAACGGACCACCGGCGTCTGACAGCGGCGACCTGGGTATTTCCCAGCAACTTCATTCTGAACCCTCCTCGATCGGACTTGTTACCTTTCCCGAGACACCACATGGGGACTTTCCCCGTTTCAAGTTGCCCTTCTCCGAGGACCATATTCCAACGTCATCTCCAAATCCCCCCTCCTCAGTACCTCAACGTCGGCATAAGCCTATCGGGATTACCATTGGCACCCCGAGCGCGGTCGGCGCTATTCGGAAGTCGCACACGTTGTTGCCACTTTCGACACCTGCACTAGTCAGAGGTTTACCGTCGGTGCAACAAAACCATAGTCTGTCACAGACAAAGGTAAGTAAATCCGACCTGGTCCTTGTATCGTCCTGAGGCTTATGCAAACATGATAGTCAGATTGCCGTCCTCTCTCTCCCGACATCCAGTCGGATCAGACAGAGTTTGACGAAGTTGATCCCCAACTAGTACTTGAAGTCGCAAGAGCCCGTCGCATCGTCTGCCGCCTTGAACAGGATCTTGCCCAGGCAAAGTGTCAAGAGAGTATGGCACTCACACGGTTATACAAGCATCGCGTCGATATCGCTCGGACGCAGTTTGACTTCTCCGAATATGATCTTGGTCTTGCTCGGGACCTGGCGACTAATCCCGGAGTGCCTCCTGAGTCTACAGCAGTCGCACGCTGGCCAGCTTCGAAGCGTCCCCGCTTGTAAATTATCCAAATGATAGTGCGTATATTTTCGTGGTGTTCGTTGCGTTGCTCATACGTACCTTCTTTAGCTACTTGCACTGGTAGTATATTGTCGGGCTCTCCGGAGGTCTAGCTATCTTTAAACGTTTACAATTGTAGTACTATGGCTATTTCCTGTTCATAGCGCAAAAGTATTGTTCTGCCGCATCATACTTACTATAGATGACCTATACTTCCCTGTAAGTCGACAGACTGTTACGGCTACACGTTAGGTAACACTTACTAGACTTGTTTATGGCACTTTTGTGAGCACCGCGGTACGCCCCCGCGGTTCACTATGTACTACTTTAGTAGAGTGCCTAGTATATATATCTACAATATAACAGCAGCTTGATCGAAGGGAGCCTCCCTTAACATATGGGGCAGATAGGGGGTCTACCCCTGTATATTTTGAAGCAATTGAACTATTACTCTGAAGGTCAGGGCAACTATCTAGGGCCTTGTATTACATATAGTACACTACCATAATAAAGTTTAGAAAGGCCTGCTAGAGATATGAATATATTGTGAATATATGCGATTTTTGTGAGTGCGACAGCCGCACAGTGTGTTGCAGTGCTATGGCCTTTGCACCCCTAATCTGGGTTTAAAATAGTGCTGACAGCCGTACAGCCTCAAACTACTATAGTTGTCCAAGATGCCACCGGATCTCTCATACTCCTTCGAAACCCTCAAGCATGCCTCCTCCGGCTGCGTATTTACGTCAACACAGTCCTACATTCAATATCCAAGTCAATCCGCCCAAAGATGTTCGCCTCAACGCATCTTATTACCCAGAGTCCCGTCGGTGCCAGTGGACCAGGGAACATCGCCACTGCAGTTCGCACACCAATCACCACCGCTCAACTGCCGATACTACAATTCCAAGAAACCAAGAGAACCTGAAGACCAAACACAATCTAAAGGCAAACCTTCAAATCGCTGGCCGAGATATCGTTCCCTTGCAGGTCGAGATTGACAAAGGCACGCCTGAATTCAAGATGTCCATCCATACAGATCACTCACATCACGAAAGCAAAGTGTGAATGGGTTATCGACTCTGTCCGAAGCATCAGTGACGCCGGATCATATCAGGTAAATTTTTGTGAAAATATCTATGAGTATAGCATGTACCTAGGGAGCAGACTTTTACAGAAATAACTGTTCGAGAACACGCACACATCAGGGAGAGGTTGGACGAACCGAAGGAGGGTGAACCATCATATAAGGCTAGGTGAGTCGTCGAAGTCTCTCACTCCGAGCCCTGTGAACACGTCCTATTTTGTCCAGGCTTACCTACTATTCAAGCGACCAACTTTTAATCGCGTTCATGCCTCATGAAATCCACGAAGCGCCACTTACCTATCTCGTTCAACGGCTCTCATCTGTCTTTCAAGACATACCGTTTGGCCAAAACGACGGCTCCCTGGACATCCAAGCTCTCTCGAACACTCAGATACATGGCGATACCATAGATGCCATCCCAGACCTCCTCGTGCGCATGAACTATACACCTCCCATTCCCCATTTGGTCGCCTCTCACCACTGTTTTGCTCTCGAGTGCGCTTTCACACAGAGCAACGCGGACGTCATGCGGAAACTCAAGACGTACGTCTCAAATTTCCCGGATATCGTCGCCGTGTCCAAGATCGTCATCAAAGAGACCCCATACACGACCCCCAACGATCACACTGGGATGGTGGGAGCTACCTCGATCCAGCCCATCGCCGTCAAGGACTGGCTGTCCCGCAAGAAGAAATGTACCGCGATGGGCCCAGTGACCCAGCAAGGAATCACTTTCGTCAACATCACCGCCATCGACATGTATGTTTGGGTTCGCACCGCGGAGGACCCCATCAACGTGGCGGAGCTCAGTACCGGTACGCAGATGTTCGCGCAAGGCGTAAGTACTTTCCTATATACCTATCATCTCGTTGACACAACTCTTGCCAGACACTCTATCCGTCTCTGGACATGGCGAAGGTCGATGAAACGATGGAGTTCATGATGATGCGAATCCGGGACCTGGGGGTGTCCTACATCGAAGCCGTTCGCAACTTCACCGCACCGGACGTTTCTGATTCTTCTTCCAGCTCTGCGTTGGAAGCTGAGCCCGACTTGGAGTCCGGCGAAGCTGAATCTGAGTCGTCGTCATCTTCCGACTGTCATATCTACAGTGAGTTCCAGTTCACTCATGCGACAACAATGTTCTAAATTTCATTAGCGGACGAAGAACTCGTCGGAATTCAAGAGTGGTCACCACCGCGACCACTATTCAACTGGAAGAAATTGTTGTCTGCTGCCAGTCTCGGGGTGTGGCACACCGGGTTCACCCGCTACAACGCTTGGTGCCGAAAATTATTGAAGCGGCCCGGTAGCTCTGGGTCTCATGAACACGGCAACGCAAATTCATCCAAACGTTACCGTCGATGATTGGTATATCAATACGCACATAACGCTACTTCAAGTTTTTTTCTTTCGAGTCTGTATCAATTTGTACGATTATCGACGTTGAACAAGTAGTATTCGTAGTCTGTAGTTCTACAAGTTAGCCGCGTGTCATCCCCTGCTCAACGTGCAGTGTTCGCTTTGTTTCTCGATTACTGGAATCAGCTCCGAGTCGGGGCGACTCGGGACGAAATAGCTAGACTACTAACGCCACAAACTCGGCTAATGATTGTAAAATTAAAGTTACTAGCGCTGGACAATGACTCGACTCGAGGCTCATCAATCATTATGAAGCTCCATCAAATTTAGATTTCCGAGCTGCTTTTTGTCACCCTACAGACTTTAGTCTATATTTCCTTCTAATTTTATGATATTGAGCCGCATCCCGAGTCCCGACGGTGCTTTCAAATTTCAAATTTACGACACAAGGCGGCAGCAACTTGAAGTTCTCACGACTCGACGTTTTACTCCAACCTTGCCGCTCGCTTCATGAATTAACGAAGAGGTAATCAGCCTGCGGTCCCTCCAGGGTTGGGCTTTTGCAGTGCTATATAGGTGCGCCTTTCCGTTGAAATCTCCTCGAGGTCTTTTTTAATAACCTCCCATCCCTTCCGTTCTTTTGCTCTCGAATTCTCTATTCTATGGGACCTCATGCTTCAAACGGAACCCATTCTGGCCACCCAGCTCACCGCCTAACGAGACCCGTTCGTGCCACTGCTGGGAAGGGGGGGCACACTGCCCAATTGGAGAAGGCCGCCTGCGCCATAGAGGACGCTCGACGTCCACCTGAGCGATCCGAAGATCTTCTTTCCAATGAGCCTGTCAACCAGATGGCTCCTTCCCCGCACCGTCAGAAGAAGAGGAAGAAGAGGAGCGGAAAACAGAAAGCAAAGGTTGGTACCACTGCGTAGCTAGTTTGATCGCGAGCTGACTTTCATTGATTAGGACACGGCACTCGACAATGCCGCAGAGTCGGATCCCTTTGGTCCGGATGCGCAGCAAGTTGAAATGTCGGCTCCCCGTGGTCGGTTTGGCTTGCAACCTGGCCCCAGGTTTGTGGGCAGGCAAACTCTAGACCAATATGAGAGGGCCCGTCCCGACGATAGCACAAGCACCCGCTATCATAGCCAGCCACACAAGGTAAGTCAGTCCGTCTATCTATCTGCTCAGCTCACTGACAGACTTCACAGCAGCTGGGCCCTCGTGGCAACGCATCTTCGCGCGTTGGTCCTAATGACGGAGCGAGACAGATCGACGTTGGCACGAACAAGAACGACCAACGTTTCGATCTTGATGATGAACGAGGTACGCTATTGCTTTTCTTCGTTTTTTCTTCAACACGCTCATTCGTTTATTTGCATTGCGAAGACCGTCCGCCTTCAGACAATTACCGTCGCCAAAATCGCTCAGACAATCTCGACAATGAGCGAGGTGTGTTATTGCTTTTCTTCGTTGATCCTTTATTCAATACACTCATTCGTTTATTTGCATTGCGAAGACCGTGCGCCTTCAGACAATAACCACCGCAGGCATCGCTCAGACGATCTCGATGACGAGCGAGGTATGTTATTACTTTTCTTCGTTGTTCCTTTATTCAGTACACTCATTCGTTTATTTGCATTTCGAAGACCGTACGCCTTCAGACAATAACCTTCGCCGGCATCGCTCAGACAATCTCGATGATGAGCGAGGTATGTTATTTCTTTTCTTCGTTGTTCCTTTATTCAATACACTCATTCGTTTATTTGCATTGCGAAGACCGCGCGCTTGCAGAGAACAGGCATCGCTCAGACAGAGAGCCCGAGAATAGAGGGATGAATTTCGAGTCAAACAGGAACAGGGAAAGGAACCGCGAGGATCAAATCGCGACCAGATATCGAGATACTGAGACCGACGAAGTTATGGATCTTCAGGATCAACTGCAGCCGCATGGAGACGGGAACGATGTGGGCCAACCCGTGCGCCGTGGTGATGAGCGTGTAAGTCGCTACAATATTCTAGGATCGTACTGACACATACATTTTCAGGCTGATATGGACTACGATGTACTGGATCACCACCATCGCAATAATCGCCGCAACAGGTCGCCTGATCCTACCTATCTCTCTAGGGTTCGGGATGGGACCCATCAAGCCAACTCGAAACGACGCCGCGTTGGCCGTGATGCTGCAGGTCCCGACGAACGCGCTACCGCCACAATCCATGAAGAGCGAGAAGTCGTCGTCCGAGGTCCTGCGCCTGCTTCGGACGCAACGGAACAAGCTCCCAGCGGTCATGGCAAGTATTCGAAAACCCCGAAGCGCAAGGTCGTAGTCAAGCCATGGCATATTGGCTATTACCCCGTGCACTGGGGTCGTTTGTTGGAGGTCGCCAAGACGGAGATGCGGCGCTCACTGTTCCGTAACCACCCTTTCTACCCGGACAAAAAAACGGCGATCGACGGGGAATGTTACGAAATTGTATTGGGGGTCATTGCACGCTACGACAGGAAAGGAGAGTTGGTTGAAGAAGGTGAGTAGCGGTATCTCGGTCGTACATATGCTAACGGTATCCATTATTTCCCTAGGCTACGAGGACAACAAGCGTGATATGGCTGTATTGGTAATGCTTTTGAGTTGTGCTGCTGATACATACTCATCGTGATTAGCTCTATGATGATATTGCGTCGTTTCGCAGCACACTGAAGAAGGTCGTTCGGGATGTCATCCCCACCGGGTATGCGCTCCACGCTCCGCCCTCTGCCACGTCTCGGGAAGCACGCCTGGCGGCTATCAAGGACAAAGCCGACGAGCTATTGAAGTCGTCGGAGTACTTACGGGGTAGCTTCGATGAGCAGGTAAGTAATTCCCATTGTAATTTGAGTGTCAATGGTGATACTTTCACAGGGAAAGTCGTCTAACTTCGGTCACCCCGTCCTAAAGCAAGTTTGCCACACCGTCTTTTACGCCAACACATCCAAGTCCCTTCGATCGTTTCCCGAGTTCCAAAAATCGGTCCCGCAGAAGGCGCTTGCTCTTGTTGCAGCGATGGTTTGTATCCGTCGCTTCTGACCGCTCTACTATTGACTTGTTCGTTACAGGTTCGTTTTGTGTTGAATGTCTATAGGACTAACGGGAGGGACACCAACCCGAACATCAATGCCAAGGACCTAGAAGTGGCATATGTCAAGTTCGTCCAGAATATACAACAACTTGCCAAACATCGCACCAAAGGACCGCGGTTTCAAGACATGCTTGCTCGCTGGGCTTATGAGGGATTGTATGTATTCGCTAGTCGTTTTCCACTGGATCTTACCGAATATTCAACAGCGATGGTTCCGCGAATGTTAACGAAGACAACGACAACCCGTGCAATGAATTTGGGATGGCTAGTTCTGATTCCGAGAGTAATGATGATGCGGACATGGACCTGGATGTCGACAAACGGCAGAGTGACGATGATGATGCATCGGAGAGACGGTCGAACGGTTCTCAGCACGAATCAATGGGGCAGCGTCCGGAACGGGGTTCGGAAGGCGGTTCGGAAGGCGGTTCGGAAGGCGGTTCGGAAGTGGGTTCGGAAGGGGATTCGGATGGTGGTAGCTCTAGTGGTTCTGGCTCGCACATGGACGAGTAGTAGTTGATAGCTTTCGGTAGTACAATTGTCCTCTTTGCAATCCACACAATTTTGATACGGAATTGATGTTACTGTGATAGGCAGTACAAAGTTTAAGTTTTTGCAGCTCATGCAGTCGTTCACTGACTCAACCGTGATGGCCGTGATGGTACTACAGATTTATAACTTTTATCATGTACACAGTCTGATACAGAATAGTATAGACTTTGACTTTGACAGGCAGTACAAAATCCAGGAAACACACCTCCCACAGAGTGGACAGACTGCCAACAATGTGACACGGCTGGATGGTAACTGCACAGCATTACTAAATCTGTGCCACCCTGTGGTGCAGCTGCATAGAGGGGGACCTTACTGTCACTCTGTAATGGTTGTTACCAACTGTGCAGTGCTGCATAGCTCACTTGGAATTTACTGATGACTATGGATGAGCTATTGGCAACTGTGGCTATTATGGATACTATGGCAAAATCCAGGTTTTGCTGATGCACTGCGCAATCCCGCTGCGGCTCTCGAACAGCTTGTTAGCAGCCTCCTCCTGGCCGGCGTCGTCCTCGTCGTGATTTTTTCCGTCAACAAGTGTCGAGTCCGAGTGGTCGCGTTCGTCGTCGAGTTGCTGTGACTCTCCACCCTCGCCTCGCGTTCCCGCTCGTCCTTCCCCTTGTC
>JBBPOM010000919.1:0-15900 GCA_038091455.1 Leccinum uliginosum | reverse complement strand
AGACTGGACCCGCACGCCTCCCGCCTGACCTTTCCTTGTGCCGGGCCAGGCACCCCGGCCGTGCTTTGCCGGACATCCCCGCGGCCGGTTTGATTTAACATAAATTTTTCCGATTATCTGTACTTACCTGTCCCTACGGTCCAGGAATACTAATCAAATTCCGTTACTAATTGAAGCCTCGGTCGCACCCTATGATATAGATGAACATCGTTGCCCGCATACCAGCCCATCAGGATTGGTATTTGAACTTGGCTGGGTGAGCTCTATTGTGCTGACCAGGCAATTTTAGTTTATGATGCTCTAAAGTGGTGCTTTCCGGAATATTGCTACATACGCCGAGAGCTGCCGCCCTTGTGGACTCGATCTTTCTTTTATGCACAGGCTTGAACGGACGTGGTCGAGTGGAATTGAGCTAGCCGGAAACCACGAGACGGCCAACCACCAACCTCACTGAGTCTGCAATTGGTTATGCTGTTTTGGTGGATTACATGCTGTAAGATTCCGAAATCACCTTCGACTCAGATTCAGAGGTTCGCTTGAGTCAAAGCTATCTAACAACCTTCACGCGGTCCACGCGCATCAGAGCTTCAATGTATCCATTTTCCTGTCCTTTGTTCCGTTTCGGGTTTTTTGTGGTCGTGGTATTCGGATTGGCAAAGCCAGCAAGGCCATTTGGAATCCGTACTAGCGAGTCTGCCTTTGGTCAAGTGCTTTTTGCTCATAATATCCGAAGTTTGTTTTCTGAAGTTCTTTACGTACGAGGTTTGACGCACACTGTCCAACCCTGTTGATCCCATCTGGATAGCATGTGCCAGTGAACAAAGGATCGATGGCAGTGAGTACTACTGCGAGTCTTCATTCAAGTTTATGGCACAAGCTACTGGCCCAACGAGATGGTCCGAATGCAGTCATCTGCTTTCTGGAAACGTAAACTATCATCGAACTGACAGTCAGGGGTCTCAGTTCTTCCAAGGTATGAAAAGACGGGAAGATCGAGCTTTGATCCAAAGAACTTCCTTTTGCCGGTATAGGTCCAGGATCCCACCGTCAATGCCACGTTGACCGGATTCAGTCTTGGCGGTCTTCTCGACGACATTACTGCTCGCGTTGATGCCCTGGTTGGTCTGAATTATAGCAGCATCATTGGCACTGGCGCCGATTGCTCTCAACAGCCCCTCCGCTGTGACTCTGTGAGCAAATCTTCAAGGTATGTGCTATCTGTTTTCGAAGAATGAATGAAAGCTAAACACGATTCCCAGGGCGGTCTTATCAACATTGATTGCGTTCACATCACCATTAAACTTTGAGTGTCTACATGACAGTGTGGAGCAGAGCGCAACACTGAGAGCAATTTATCACCGCACTCCGAGTCGGATTCTCGAAGATCGTAGTAGTCGCTTGCAATGTATTTCTCAGTGGTGTAGGCCTCTGTGTACGCTTGAACCGTCCGCGTCTCGTTGAGAGCTTTAGCCTAAGACCCGATGCCCACTGGAATCAGATCAATAATGACAGATCTGAGTTGCTGGAATGATAATTTCAGGAATCACTGTTGCAAATTTACATTTTGACTCTGAACACCTGCCATTCTCTCAGCTTGCTTTAAACAGCAGGCTAAGGGATAATTTCAATAGTGTCCTGGCAGCATTGACGTACTTATTCAAAGATATGTACGTGAAGCTCTGGGCAAGTTGACCCAACCCACCGAACGCGCACCTTTTAGCCATTATATTGTAAGCTTCTTCAAGTTGTTGACAGGACACCGCCGACATCTGATAAGCCACGTACTTTGCAACTTGTCCGTCAATACATTATTATCTGAAGCTGGTTACAACCCGTTGATGACAGAATGCGTATGCAATCCTTGACAATACGGATGACCATAGAAAAATGAAAGTCGTCGGAATCAAGAAACCCGGATAAACTAAACTGTCTGGTCAAAATGAAAGAAAGCAATCTTCAATGCGATTGAACCAATGCATTCAACAGTCAACCTCACTCAACACTCATTGCCTGTGGTTTCCAGTAAATCCGGCAACAGTCAATTGGTGCGTGTTCTCGATGTCCGGTTTGATGTCTCCGTTCAGTGGTGCAAACCACCTTCTAACACTGGTCCGGCCCGGGTCGACAACGAACTCGATACACCAGAATGGCCCATCGTCTTGTGATTGCGATATTAACCCAAGGTCGTGGTAGGTACCAGCAGCGCGAGTTTACTTACATGTCTTTTCTTTCCGACCTTTGGCTGACCCACGATATGGCCGCAGTACCATCGGCCATGGCTGGAACGGATCCAGACTCTATTCTGAAGACAAATTAGCAATCGAATCGAATACATCGCCACTTACGGCTCGTTGAGCGTCACTGGGTGTGTTTGAGAAAATATCGGGCTTGCCCAATTGCCCGTCATTCCACGTAGCGAGGTCGACGGGTTGCAATGATATGACAGGACGCGGCGTCGCCGCGTCGCTACGGTGCCATGAAATTCCCCGTTGGGATTTGGACCGTAGGTGATTGCGGGCATGGATGTACTAAAGATTAAGCAGGAATGAAAGAGTTTGGAATGATGTTGGGCATCGATGGCAGCTGGCTCTTATATGTTGTAGTGGCTGAGGTGGTCAAGACCCAACTGGCGGTTTCCTCCGTTGTCGGTGAATCTGGAAATCCATACTAGAAATGTGCTTTGACCGCAAACAATCAGATGTAGTATGGCAGTCACCTGGGGATACAGTAGGGGCCCAAACATCAGTTCAAAGTGTGGCAATGGACCACACGGAAGAGTCTTGTCGGGCTTTGACCTACGTAGCAGATGAAGGGCCTGGGATAGTATCTTGTTCAAGTTTTGCAGGATGCGTGAACGGCCATGTTAAACAGTACAGTACAATACAGTGCACTGCTTAGTACGAGAACGGAAGCATTTCATCTACTAAACCTGTAACACCATCCCTCTCTACACATTCATCTAAAAACTCAAGAATAATATCTTGATATGACCGTATTCAAGAAACTCGCAGCATTCATCGAAGCTGATTGAACTTTGTTGAAACAGGTGGTCTTAGCCGCACGTGACACGTCCGAGCGGACTTCCCGAAACCCTCATTCGCCTTCGGAATTCATCAATGCCATAGCCACCCTCAGATATCTCTCAAACTACCTCTACGACGGCACCGATACCATTTCACAGATCTCTACGACGCCGCTACTTCATGCCCTCGCCACGTTGCGTCATCCATTTGCTAACCCAACCTAGTAGCCTCGATCATGTTCGTCAATTTCATAGAGATGAACAAGCTCTGCGTCCGTCTACAACACCAAGGTCACTCGCGCGACCCCGAGAAACGCGAGATGGTCTTCGCGACACAAATTGACTCTCCCTCCCTCGCTCTCCGTCTATTCCTCCTCAGGCTGGCTGCCCAAATCGCCTCTGAATGCGGCTCAGAGTTCGAAGACCTAGCGTACGACCTGTACTGCGATGTGCAAGGGTTTTCGGTGTAAGAAGACAGGATTTTGGAGAGCCTATCACAGCTGGCTGCGATCACGTTGATCATTGGGCCGTTACAGGGCACAAAGGTATTCGAGTTGGACGGGTATGACACGTTGATCCCAAAGCTGTGTTGCATGGGACCAAGTTGTTGAAGAAGCCACATCAGGCGACGGCGGTGCATGCTGTAAGTCATTTGTGGTGGCAGGAGGCAGCGGTAGAGGTGGAAGGATGAAGGGGTGAGGGTGGGAGGGAAGGGAGGGAGGGAGTAAGGATAGGGAGGATGGGGAGGTGCCAAGGCGGTGAGCATCGGGTTGTGCGTTTGTGCTGTCGATTGTGACTGACGGGTTGTCGGCAGTACCAACACCAGGACAGCAAACGAGTGCTGGAATATTTGCAAAAGTCATTGTGGATCACGCATTTGGCGACGGAGGAGATCGTCACTGTTCAGATATACTGTGACACCCGCGATCAATATCTGTATTACTTTGATCGCGGGGCACTTCTCACTTTCTTCTTTCCACTGTCCAGTGCCCTCCTCTTCACCGTCCCAACCCTCAGTGAAGCAAGATGGAATCGCAAGGTGCTTATTTCACTATTTTGCCTGGGAGAAGAGCCTCAGCGAAATGACATTCACGTCAGCCAAAAGGGGTCCCAGCCTCCTTACACCGAGCATGAGAAAGGCGACCGGAGGTACCCCATCGGAGAGGCGACTGTTTCAGTCGATCAGATACCTGCACAAGCGCAGTCAATGTTCGCCAAGTTTGAGCAAAGGGACGGGACGGACCACATTGGCGAGGCAATCGTCCTTGATCGCCAAGCACTGGACTGTTGCCCACCCGGTCACGACGAACGATGGTGCTCACTAAATCAGCTTGCCAATCATCTCTGGGGTCGTTACAACCATCTGGGAGCGGTAGAGGATGTTGAGGAAGCAGTTATCTATGGCAGAGAGGCACTGGAGCTTTGCCCAGAATCATGGCACGCAAATCGATCAATGTTCTTGAAAAATGTCGCAAGCTATCTCTCCACTCGTTACGACCGGCTTGAAGATATGACGGACCTCAACGAGGCCATCATCCTCGGGAGACAAGGCCTCAACCGCGACCCGTCAAGGCACCCGGATCGACCAACGTCGCTGAACAATGTCGCAAGCTATCTCTCCACTCGTTACAGCCGGCTTGGAGATATGATGGACCTAGATCAGGCTATCATCCTCGGCAGACAAGCCCTCGACCTTTGTCCGTTAGGGCACCCGGATCGATCAACGTCGTTGAACAATGTCGCATTCTATCTCTCCGGTCGTCACGTCCAGCTTGGAGATATGACATGAGGCCATCATCCTCGGCAGACAAGCCCTCGACCATTGCCCATCAGGGCACCCGCATAGATCAACGTCATTGCATAATGTCGGAGCCTATCTCTCCACTCGTTACAACCGGCTTGGAGATGTGACGGACCTCAACGAGGCCATCATCTTCGGGAGACAAGCCCTCGATCTTCGCCTGCTGTGCATGCAACTATTCAACGCCAACGTGTCTTTATCAAGTTTCACCAATCTTACATCTTCCAGGTGTAGGAACTCGCTCGGATGAGATCAGTAGTTTCTCATTGAAATCTCTAAGCAGTCGAATGCTCCTGACCTCGCACCCGAGGCCCTCTCCAACAATGTTCCGGTATGCCGCAACCGTGGCCTCCACTCCCTCCATCACCTGCCTTACTACGACGCCCTCAAAGCCCACCTCGACGTCCTGGCACGCCACCTTTGCAAAACCGCCCCACCTCGGCACACTAGCCGAAGGTCTGGAAGCGCTCGAAGAAGCTTGCGAACTCAAGCTTGGCGAAAAGTCTCTTTTGCGCACGACACCCCCGCCGGGCTGGGACCAGCACTGGTGACTCAAGGTCCATCTCGGGTACGAGCGCTGCAATTGTTCAACGGATCATTTGGGCGAGGTGTGTGAGAAGAAGGTCAGCGAGGACGAGGAGAACAGCGGGGTGCGTTCTGGAAAGCAGAGAGGGTGGGACGGTCGAGGTCTGCTAGACCCCCTCTTTTGGTTCTCGTGGTCGCTAATGAACATGTAGGGAGCGGGGTCCACGGATGGGAGACTGTAGAGGAAGAAGCCGTGTGGGATCTGGATCTTGACTTTACCGGGAACGAGTCCGAGGAGGAGGCAATCCAGGATCGACAGAACCCGAGATGACCACCGCCGAGATCATGGAAGTACGCTATCTCAGAGCCGAGAAGGAAAAAGAACTGGTACGTTGGCACTGTTTCCTTGAAATTGTCTGCACCCTCTAATTTACTCGTGGAGGGCAACGCTGCATTTCGGCCCGGCGACTACCAGGTCGCAGTGCACCACTACCAAACAGCGCATTCAGTGGAGCGCAGAACGTGGTGTGGTTTCAAGCCAGGTGTGGTGAACAACAGAGGTAGAAAAATGTCAGCGACTTGAGTTCTCCTTCCCCCTCAACTACTGTTAACCTAATGAAAGCTAGTCGCATTAACACGGCGGTCTAGTTAGGTAGGTATGTGCGTACCTTCGCACGCCGCCTTATCCTAATGGAGCCTAATGATACCCAATTACCGCCATGTACCAACCGTGCCTTTGCACGCCTCCTTCCGACCATCTCGCTAAGCTGTGCCATTGCGACCGCTGGACAGAAGGCAATCGTGCTGCAAAATCTGCATGACATCCTTCCCTCACCCTACCGCGACACTGTGAGTAACGCTGGTCGCGTAAGATCATGTCCTTATCAATTTGTCCTCAGGTCCGCTTGGAGCGAGAAATCTGGTGCTTGAAGATCGAAAACCCGGATATTTACGACGTAGTTATGGCCCTTCGTGCTAGGGACGCGCGCCAAGGTGTGCTCATTATCTAAATCACTCCGCTGTGCTGATACCCATCTCCTCCAGAGGACGATGTAGCGAATCTCAAGAAAAATATTTTCAAGAACTCTGTACACAGCTTGCTACGTCCAACGAGGAGAAGGAGTGCCTCAATGAAAGCTCAAGTGCGTTCTCTCTGCAAAATCACTCATGTCGACGAATCGGTCAAGGAACTCCGCAGCGTGCTTGTAGCATCTCAAGGCTCACTCGATCGATTAACCCAGACTATCAGGGCACTACGTGCTAGCGTTGATCTACCCGAACAGAGCTCAGGTGCGGTTTGAACCATCCCGACCAACGGTTCTCTGACTCGTCTTCAGTGTTCGTTGCGCAAAAACAAATAAACGAGCTCGAGGTATCTATTCATGAAGTCGGTAACCGATTCGCTACATGCGAATGTGCCCTCCGTGAATATGACAAAATTATGAATGCGAAACATTGTATGCCGACAGTCGCATATATGATGCTGCGCAGCATATTGCAAACGTGACGAAGATCTGCGGCATAACGAACCAGTCGTCCATTGGGCTGAAAGGTGGGCTTGTACATCTTGTCCTAGAATAGTATATTCCCTACCATCAGAACTCACGCACCGATGTGTATCAGCGCTTCAGCAGATCGAAGACGAGGCATCAAGTTCCCAGAAACATGATGAGGCTCTTCCAGCTTACTCCATGCTCTTGTTGCTCACTCCCTCGCCTCTGGAAGGCGTGGTGATTGGATGGGCGAGAATGGCGCCCATTCGTCGCTCAGTTGGTGAGGCATTGGGTACCGTGAAAAAGGCATGGAGGATCTGGTCTTTGAGAACTGCATGATGGTACTCATCTCGATCAGTTCAAGCTTCCCATGTTTCGTCTTTATCTGGCGGTTTGTAACATTCTCGAAGGTGATCCTCTCTGGCTCCTGCATGCTTATCCCGTATCATAGTTTGGAGAAATTTATCCTCACAAAGTGGTCAAGAAACCCAAACCTCCAATTACCGATTTGATCACTATTAACTCCGCCATTTCTCTTCTTTACGAATGTGTCCACACCTGCATAATTGGCAACATGCTCCAGGGCCCCTCCGGCCTCTCTCTCGCTCTAACTTGCATCTTCAAACTTGCGGCATTCCTTCAAGATGCAGATCAGAATAGTCGGCGTACACGATTCAACACTCTCCTCCACTTATTAATAGTGCGACCGAGTAGTCAAGTACGTTGCCCTCCTCGCGATGGTTAAAATTGTACCGACCCATCCTGATTTGGTCGCGGAGCACCAGGATACGATTCTTGCTAGCGTTAATGATCAAGACATCAGTATCCGAACGCGCGCTCTTGATCTCGTGACTGCTCTCGTGAGCCATTTTCGCTTCATCTCATCACCCGCACTCCTCATGCAATCATACAGGTCACACGACAACAATTTACAGCCTATCGTCCAACAGCTCCTCGTTCATTAGAATCGGCCGTCTTTTCCTCCCGCAGTACGATCATGGTCCCGACACGTCATACCGACCATTCCCTCGAAAGCCCCACCTGCCCCATCGCAGTCTCCCGCTTACCGCCTCGTTCTCTCGAAGAGCATCATCTCGACGTGTTCCAGTTCGACATACGACAACGTGCTCGACTTTGAGTGGTACCTTTCAGCCCTCGTAGACCTTGCGTACATCTCAAATGTGGACATTGGCGGGCAAATCCGCAATCAATTGGTTGGTGTTGGTCGTGTGAGGGCAGCACGCACGCACTTATGCCGTCAAGTTGATGGTCAAGGTCCTCTTTGATGAAACATTCTTGTTGAACGCAGGCGAGCCAGGAAGTTGTTCTGAGGTTCAATGGGCCGCCGCCTGGATATACGGAGAATTTTGGAGTACGTTTCCTATTCAGTCGTCTGCGTAAGTTTTGAACTTGACGACGACTTCACAGAGAATCATTGGCGCCGGAGGAACTTCTGCCTTATCTCTTACATCCAAATGTCGCATTACTGGACTCCGAGATATTGCCGTGTATATTCAAGCTGCAAACAAAATATTTGGGTACTGGGCTACCGAAGCAGCCCAGAAATGGACAAATGATATGTAGGAAAAGGTCAAGGGTGTGGTGGAGACAATGATCGAGCAAATAGTAGAGGAGTTCGTCTTCAGCCCATACGTTGAAGTGGAGGAGTGGGTAAGAATTTGCATGGACAGTCCCGCCTTAAGATATTTATACTGCATAGGCGGCAAACATTCTCCAACTGTTCACTTTCATCAAGCGCGACATCGCAAGCATATAGGCCAGGGGCAGAAAAGCTGTTTGGCGGATGCACTGGGCTCTAGTTTTGATCTCGTTGCTGAGCTAAGTTTTCCCAAGAGCTTGTATCTCATTCGGCCCCTTGTGTCGTTGTACGAACTTGGACCAGTCGCAGCGGCTGCGCAGGCAAGCGTGCCTCTTCTTTATGATCCCGATCCCGATGCCTGGATCGTGCCGGCCACTGTTGTCGGGTCATCGTCGCGTAGCAGGCACGCCGCAGAGTGACTATAAATGCTTGAGTTTAACCGTACCGGTGGTACGACACAAGGTCACCGCTATAAGGCAGTGTGGAAATTTCTAGGGAACACATGGTATACAAATGGTTTGGTGACTGGAAATGTACAAACAAGACTAACACGCCGGCTATGGGTTTAGGTGAAGCGACCACCTTGCAGCATGGAGGGGCCGTCCTCATCGTCACCAAACTCCAGGTCCCTGCGATAGCGTTTCTTGGCAGACTTGTGCGCTAATACGTGGATGGTCAGAGAGGGGAAGAAAAGGCGGCATAGAATGAGCAATATGAAACTCACTTTTTGGACTACCATCTACAGGGAGTCTCTTTGTGCCATGGGAAGTGGTAGGGTGTTTGATAGGAGGAACTGATGCGGAGGGATTATCTGAGGAGGAACGGTTGCGAGTGAAGTGGCCTAGAGGTGTGAATGGAGAATGGGGTAGAATCTTGAGTGAATACGGGTAGCAGAGTTGGAACACGAACCGTGCAATCTTTCGACGTTTTTGACCGAAATGGCACCTGGGTCATGGGGCGGCATGTCGCCAGTGATGAGAGCAGCTATTGAAAATGGACTTGGGCGTCAAGATGCATGGTCATGGGGTAAAAAGAGACGCATAGTGCTAGAAGTTGTGGTCATGGTTAGCACTTACCTTGAGTAGCGGCAGGTTGTGTGGAAATGGGAGTACCGTCAGGGTCCATCGATGTGTAGCCTGTACCAGCGCGTCGCTTGGGAAGTAGTGGAGCAACATCCCTTGGCATACCGTCCTCAGCACCAGAGAGTGCCTGAACGGGATCCCAAGCGTCTTCACGTCCAGATTTGTCTGGGCTATCAGCTGCGTTGCTATCCCCCTTATCCTTGTCTTCAAAACCCTCTGACTCTTGGACCTCATTTTGCAGCCCCTGCTCTCTAACCTCACCTCGACCCAGAAGAAGAAACTTTGTGCCAAAGCTGCCATTTCTCTTCTTCTCAACGCAGGGGTGAGTCTTGGAGCCTTGGTAAGAAACGATCAGTCGCTCTGAAACAGGCAAGCGGTCATAATCCTGGTATGGCCCTGCCTCAGGGTGACGAATCCTAAACGCGTTGAGCTGAAGTGCCTGTATACGGTGTTTGGCCATGCTCTATTGGACAAATGGTACGTGCCACACCTGCAGGAGTCCCAGAAATGCTACCATGACGTCTTCGTTAAGAAACCCTTGCCCTGCCCCGTTTTCTTCATCCTCTTCGTTTTCTTCGACCTCCTCCGTGGAGCAGGCAATCTTCAGAGATGAGATCACGTCAGCAACCCTTTGAAGCTGTTTCGTATGATCAGCCTTCATCTGCGCTGGGAGTATGGCACCTAGCAACTGTTCGACGTTGTATACATTTTCCAACGCCTTTATGTTTGAATCAAGACCATCTGCCCACAAATTAGCATTCGGACCAAGGCGTGTCTTGATAAAGGGGGAGATGGCGTTCTGCAGTTTGAGACGAATGTAGGAAGCTGCGCTGTTGGAATCCAAGAGAAGGGGGAGACGATAGTATCTGTTAGCTTCGTGAGCAAAGATGGCCAGCCTGGCGATATTGCGCATGTTGCGAGCTTTGGAGCGGCCTTTCATACCCCACTCATAAGTGTGATAGGGGAGAAGTTCCTGTCCTCGAAAAAGACCAGGAGGAATTTCGTTGTGAAACCCCGATGCACGGCTCCAGGATTCACCGAACTGGCGAACGTTGACTGCATCGACCTTCTTCCCCTTAGCCATGCACATACTGGCCTCCTTGTACTCCTTCTGAAGGTCTCTAGTTCGCTTCTCCTTGGCAAGTTTTTGCTCGTCCTGACATGGCGGTATTGCAGTGGAACAGCCCTGCCCCTCTTCTCCTCTGATGCCATCGGCGGCTTTTAGACTGACCTGTGGGTCTCCGCCACCATCTTTGCCCCCATCAGCTTCTTTTTCCTTATCATTTGCCTTCGAAGGACCTTTCCCTTTCTTACTTCCGTCTTCATCACCATCCCTCTCCACCTCAACTCCAAACATATCAGCCAGCTCTTTCTGCGTTGCTGGGAGGGTGGGGATGTCGACAGCAGAGAGTTCAGTCTCAAGGTGAATAAAAGCAGCGTATTCAATAAAGACGAGTTGAATAACCTGATGCACACCGATTGAGCGCTCCCTTTGAAAATTAGGTTATGACTGTGACGCTTACGCGGGACATGGCTCTAGGACGATCATCGGGGTCTATCGCAGGATGAGCTAGTATGGCACGGATCATATCAGCAGACACAGATGCTGGCGTCCACTCCTTGTTGTGCAAAGGTGTATATTGAACGAATGGGCTGAACCAGGCTGATGTCTAAGATCTAGTTAGCATAGAATCTCAACGAGTATATGATAAGAATGTTCAAAGAATAAATGCATGGAAGAGTTTTTGAATGAAACATATAAATAAGACACAGACCTCGAGCAATGCGCGCTGGATATCCTTCAAGTTCCTTTTCAAAACGCAATAAAACCCAGGAGACATGAGTGGGAAATGAATGAAGTCATCTTCATCGTCTGCAAACTGCGGGTTGAGTAGCAACCGAGCCTTTGTGGAAGCCATCTCCATGGCCTTGCGTGTATTGGAATCCACCCCATCTAGATCTTTGTCCCGTTCCAGTTCAACGAGTGCTGTCTTGAATGATTCGGCCACTTCATGGCGATACTCTGAAAGTGCTTGCATATACGAGTCATCTTCCTTGTCTCCAAGATGACGAGAGACCATTCCTTCCATCGGAAAGTGTTTTTGAAAGACACCCTCAAGCATACCTCGGTGTTTTACCGTAAGAGCATCCCCAGCCAGAACGGCGTTACGAAGCTTCCCCTTGATTGTCTTCAAATCAGCACGAGCATCTCTGGCTGTTTCTTCATCTCTCAGCCTTGCCAGAAGTTGATTCAGCTCTTCTTCGGTAAATGAATATGTTGTGAAACATTCACGAAGCCTGCTTTCTAATTTCTTCACCATATATGCTAGAATCTGTAGTGTGGATGTTAGTAGGCTCTAGTTAGCAAAAGGTTCTTGGTAAGGCTGGATGACTTACCCCACCATACGGCGACATCATGTCCTTGTAGAAGGTGTTGAACTTGAACAACGCATGCTCGGTGTACTGTCCTCTGGCTGTGGAAAATTTGCTCAGGACCTCTTTGATGTAGTCTAGGGAAATCATCTCATATTGCTTTGCCGCAACTCCTGACAAATCAGTCTTGCTGGTGCGCACGCTAGAGTCATTCTTGGCCGCCATCTCAGCAAATCGCACAAGCAACCCTTCCTCTGCCCCTTCATGGTAGTTGTGCTTCGTTTCATTCTTAGACAACCAAAGAGCAAGTTGGTCGTCAACAAGATCTGTGATGGTTGATCAGTTAGCATGCACCACGCTACGCATTCTGCATCATTTTGATAATGCGTATCGCTGCAATACTCAAATTACTTTGACCCCCTTCAAGTTACAACGCATTTATAGCATGATGCAGAATGCGTGCAAACATAAGATGAACTAACTACTCACCCTCGTCATACACGCTGACACCCCACTGTCCCTCCAGAGAGACCAACGCCTTTAGGTTGTCTCGCTGTGGTTTCAGGCGGTGGTTGTAGTACTTTATGTCCTCCTCATCAAGCTCATCCACCTGTTGCTCCATTGAGACTGCCTCGGCATTGACGCTCCTGTACTCCTCCCTCTTCAGGGCAATCCATTTCTTTAGAGCATCAAGGCGATGCTGGCCACTAGCACCGTAGATTTTTGCAGTTGTGGGAATGTTTGGGGAGAACTGCAGGATCGGTAGATCTTCTTGCTGGTCTGGGTCTTGCGTCAAGGTGTCTTCTTTGAGGTAGGAACGCCTAGTGATGAGGGGTATGAAATACTCCGGGGAGAACCGGCTGCAGCCTTCTCTCTTGAAAGATTCAGCAAGGAGCTTGCTTTGCTGCTTGACCAAGATTCGTGGGTTCCATTGTCCGAACTTAATCTTTAGCTTGATTATGTCGACACGGGCGTATCCTACCAACGCGAGCTTTGCCGCTGTCTTCATGCTGTTCTCTTCTTGGGCAGTCTCATCCAGACCCGTTTTCACCTGAGATGGACCTTTATTCAGTGCAAGCCCTTCCCCTTCGATCGCCTGCAACCGGCGATCGTCAGTCTCCTCCTACTACACGCTGCTGCCCTGCGGTTGCTGCTACAACACACCTGATGACCTGCCCTGCCCTTTTCCTTCCCCCCCCCCTTCCCCTTACCCGTTGCCGCTGTTTGCTTCTTTGGTGGCATTGCTGCAATACTTTGGGTGTAGCACTGAAAAAAAAAAACTTTGGTCAGCAATGTGTTTTATTTATTTTCTGCAGCTAACTATATGATACTGAAAGCTACATTTTGGAAATTCTTGCCCGAGTGCGGCAAACAAATTGAGGTTCAGAATTTTCAGAATTTTCAAAAAGCTCGTCGTTATGTAGAGGGTCCCAACGCGACTCAATGAGAACCTGCTTGTCAATAGAGACGTAGTATCTAGTCTGACTTCCATATCACAGTAAAGTCATGATAGAATATTTTGGCAGCCTAATCCTGCGTGACTCAATGATGCGTGACTCAACATGCCCATTGAATGCAAACCTGCTTGGAAATAGCGACGCAGTGTTTAGTCCAACTTTCATATCGCAGTCAAGTCAAGTCGTGATATAATATTTTGGTAGCCTAACCCTGTGTGACTCATGCGTGACTCAACATACCTCTGATTCGATGTGACTCCGAATCAATGCGAACCTGCTTGGAAATCGTGAGGCACGTTTGTTCTGACTTCTATAAAAGTCATGATAGAATATTCTGGTAGCCTAATCCTGTGTGTCTCTATGATTCCGAAAATACAAGATAATATTTTCTTTACATCAATTTCTATACAACTCCACTGCTAATCCTGGTATCCGGTATCGTCCATTCTCCAGTTTTGTGACGGTCTCTCATAATGATTGTAATAATATTTTTTCTTTACGTCACTTTCTGGCTACTCCTGGTAGTATCCGGTATCGTCCATCATTCTCCAGTTTTATGTAATGTAAGTGACGGTCTCATAATGACATAATGATTCCGAGAATAATGGTTAAAATATCATCACTTCAAGTTTCCAGCTACTCCTGGTATCCGGTATCGTTCATCATTCTCCATACATACAACTCCACTGCTACCCCTGGTATCCGGTATCGTCCATTCTTCAGTTTTATGTAACGTAGTATGTGACGGTCTCTAGGATTCAAACAGCAGATCGATGAGTACTACGGTCCAATAAAAGTGGCCAATGCCGAGGCCGACACGAGCGCACAGATACGCAAGGATGCGCTAGAGACAACGAGGTAGCAGCATAAACGACTAGCAAAAGCAGGGAAACTGAAGGATGGAACGGGGAAGGATGAACGGTGCAAGACGGAATGATTCAAACATTTTCATTCGAGTAAGGTGTGGAATCCGTACCGGATTGATCAGTAACTAAATAGGGCTGTGCACTGGCACTCAGGTGACGCCGTGATTATCAGTCAAAAATTTCACGTCAGCACAATGGTTCACGACCCCATCCTCGAACGCGTTCCCGTCGTAAAACACAAACAAGGTCAACCGCCCACGCGAATTCGCTGCGCCGAGGCACAGCTCTGATGGACGCACATGGATACATGTTCCGGAATACTCGACCGCTATCGTCGGGCGCTAGTTCGACCGATGATCCATCATTTGATTTCAAGTTGTTCCTATCCCTGGATATTTTTACTGTTGCCTCTTTTCATTATTAAGGTCTGTAGGCAGTGGTCGTTTCACCGCCAGTCTTTTCCACTCCTCTGGAATGAGATATCCATTTTTGCAGTCGCCGGCAGACTGGTTGCTCTAGCCACTGCGAAAAATATGCCAAACTGGGAACGTGGATGGCATGCCCATACCCCTCACAAGACACTCTTCCTCCTCCAACAGCATCGATATCCGAGATGCAATAAGCGCTCATGGTATATCGGTTGAGGAGTACGTGGAATGAACCGTTACATTTCGACTGCTCAGACTTTTTTTTAGGAAGATCCTTAGCTGCTTAGACAATTACGAAATGAACACGGGGACCATGCATCCTTTTGCTATGAAAAGGAGTGAGTCCGAACGGCGCTAGCGTCCCGCTGACAACTTATTCAAATATGATGTGGAGTGCCGATATCTCGATTGGCACTCCTCCCAAGAACTTGAAGGGTAAATTCTCCTTGTATATTTGTGATATATCTTCACCCTAATCTACGTCACAGTCCACATCGATACTGGTTTGGCGTAGATACTTTCTTTTTGTTCATACAGCTGTATTTGTCCACGTCACTGGCAACATAGCGATATGTGGGTGCTGCAGACTGGCTGTAGTGGGATTTCTGCAGATCGCGACCTCCAGATTATCCCAATCATTTAAGAAAAGAAGCCATTTAAGCTCTAATATGATTTAGGTGGAGCCGTCGTCAAAGGTAATCAATATACTGATAGTGTAACCATATGTGGATTCACCGTATGTTCATTTCATTTATGAGCATGACCATTAAATTCTGATGCCAAGCTAGGCAGACCGTCAGAACTTGGGTTCTGTATTATCGTACATCTCTCAGTTACCGGAAAGAGGAAATGCAGACGGTTTATTGGGATTGGCTTTCTCTTCCCTCTCGAAATTTCGTGCTTCTCCGCTGCTTGCATCCGAGTCGCTTGTCAGGAAAGGGAAGCTAATTAATCGGACATTCTCATTTTTTGAACTCACTTCTTCTGGGGCTGAGATGTACATCGGTGGAGAAAACAGTAGTATGCTGTACAATGGTGACACTGCATATACACACGTAACATCTGCTGTAAGTTAAAATGGTAGATGGGAGCAGATGTTGCTGACATTGACATTCATGTAGGGATTAAACCTTCCACCTAGTATACAGTTCTAAAATTCCGTCACCTGTCAACAACCTCCCGATGCTAGGAGATTATTTATCTGTCTCGCCTCTCGACTGCCTCTGTGGATACATTTGCACGAGCAAAGTCAA
>JBBPOM010000918.1:1608-15917 GCA_038091455.1 Leccinum uliginosum | reverse complement strand
GAATTCCTTTTCAATCACCTTTCCAGTACAGTGAGTGCTGCGGATAAAGCAACCTTCATTCGAGCGAAAAGTGGAATATTGATTGGTGTAACGTACGCATACACTTGCATGAAATCGGAAGTAGTAGCGACCTCAAGTGGACTCGGAGTAGGTAACAAAAACCTACCAGTGAGGTTAGAACCTGGGGCAGCCTGAATGCCGGCGGGGGATAGACAGAAGCCGACGGCTACTGGCACAGTTCGGGGATAGGCACAGTGAACCGCGATTGTGGGGTACTACACCCCGTGAACGACCATCAGCGCATGCCGCATACAGCAACATCGCGATGTCATGTTCGATCACGCCGTGCTGGCACGAGGATGGAGACAGGGATGTGATGGGGACGGGGACGGGGACGGGGACGGGGATGGCGTCGTCGCGTCGTTGTGGCACCCTCGTCGTCGTGTCGGAGTCGGAGTCGTGGTCGTTGTCGACATCCTTGTGTCGACGTCGTGCATTCATCGTCACGACGGGGACGAGGGTTAAGGCGATGTCGAGGACTAGGATGGGACCGAGGATGGGACCAGGCCAGGATGAGGTTGGGGACCTCGTCATCATTGTCGCCGTGTCGGGGATGGCCCGGGGGACGGGGACGGGGACGGGGACGGGGACAAGGGCTAGGGCGTGCTGTCGCGTGTTCGCCGTCGACACGTCATCGTTGTCGTCGTCGCGTCGTCGAGTCTGTCCAGCGTTCCCTGCCCGGGACGAGAGAGAGGTGGGGAAAGGAGGCGGGGACTCGAGAGCTTCGCCATCGCCGTGTTCGTCGACGTCCTTGTGCTACCGACACGACACGTTATCGTGTCGTCACGTCGTGGGGTGGCATGCGCGGGACGGACGAGGGAGAAGCGGGGAGAGAGAGACGGGGTCCAGGGAGGGTGCCGCTACTCCATCCAGTCCAATCAGGCAGCTTCCCACAGCCAATAATCGGAGGGAGAAGGCGAATTGGAAGCATACTGGAAAAAAGGACAACCAGACATCCGGAAGGAATTTGGTGTCGTATTCGGGGTATGACGGCGGGAAGGGCGAGTGCAAGGTCTGGTAACCAAAGCTATCAGTAAGATGATCGATCGTCGGAAGCAGACATGTGACGCCTACCTCAGCGTGAGCGAACAGGGAGCTCATGGTGAACCCGCAAGGGAAGAGACCCTTAGTTTTTCTCTTCCACCCGACGATGTGGAGTTCGTGCGTCTCGGCCTCCTTCTTGACATACTCGAGGGGGTTGTCTGTGTCGTGGTAGGCCTGTAGGATCGGTTGGATGTCCTGGGTTTTAGAGATGTTGACTACTGAAGAGAGCTGAACATGAGAACTCGGGTGTCATGATAAGCGAAAAAGGAAACATACACTCAAGGAAGAGAATGATGACAATCAGGCCTTTGCCATCGGGAGTCCCCGTCCATCTAGGCATTACGATCGAGTTTTTGGGATGTGTCGACGTGTGCTCTTCGGGTAGGATAACTTCGGAAACGTCGTGGTTGTTCTGGTTGAGGAAGGAGAGATCCTGTAAATAATGAAAAGAAATTTTCAGAGCTGAGCTGGATACGACGTGAGACCAATCACTTGGACGGCCTTACCACGGATCGCGTTGCCTCGCGGAAAGCTTGTAGATGAAGGAATGTAATGGATCTGGTTTCTCGATTACAGAGAGGGCAGTCTGGAGAACAAATCAGAACAGTCAGCGGTGATCGTGTGGGAGTGAGCGAAACTGACGTGATGATAATGAGTACTGAATGTGGAAATAACCGAGGCCGGGACGTTTGCCCGCTCGCCAACCTTTTTGACGCTATCAAAGATCAACGTTGTCGCACGAGAAATCAAGGGGTTGGTAGCTTACATCCTAAGCGGAGGTTATTAGTAGATCATCCATTGATACCAGAGGTGTGCAAAAATTTTGGTGGGGGGTCGGAAGGGATGGGGGTCGAAGCTCTGACGAGCTGGTTTGTTGAAGTGCTGGTAGTGAACATGAATATTGCGCGACGCAAAAAACCACCCAGACTAATAACATACGTCGAACCCATGCATGAGTCGTTCCTTCATGCGCGCCCGCCGACCTGCAGTGGTATGGACCAACCGGGGAATCAGCACCAGCCTGAGTTCGAGGAGAGAACGGATGAAAAAAAAACATACAATTTTCTTGCCAGCAAGGTCATCTGGTTCCCAATTCCGCTCAAAATATAGTACTCCCACCCCAAAGGCAATAGCACGGGTACGGGTACCCGTGATGTACCATGACGCTGTGCGTCATCATCGTCACGCCGACGTGGCGTGGTGCTATCAGCACGCCGCGTCGTCGTGTCGTTGTCGACGTTGTGCACGTCCTCGTCTCTCCGCCCTCGCTTCCCCACGTCGCCGTCGTCGCGTCGTCGTATCGTCGTTGGAGTCGCGGTCGTTGTCGACATCCATGTGTCGACGTCGTCACGACGGGGACGAGGGTCAGGGCGATGTCGAGGATTAGGATGGGACCGGGGATGGGACCAGGCCAGGACGAGGTTAGGGACCTCGTCGTCATTGTCGCCGTGTCGGGGACGGGGACGGGGACAAGGGTTAGGGCGTGCTGTCGCGTTTTCGCCGTCGACACGCCATCGTTGTCGTCGTCGCGTCATCGAGTCCGTCCAGCGTTCCCTGCCCGGGATGAGGGAGAGCTGGGGAAAGGAGGCAGGGACTCGAGTACATCGCCGTCGCCGTGTTCGTCAACGTCCTGGTGCTACCGACACGACACGTTGTAGTGTCGTCGCGTCGTGGGGTGGCATGAGCGGGACGGACGAGGGAGAAGCGGGGAGAGAGAGACGGGGAGAGAGAGACGGGGAGAGAGAGGTTGAAGGAAGGAGAGCAGTCACCAGTGTGGTAGGAACGCACCATCATGTATGTCCTTGTCCTCGTCATAGACCGTCTCGCCTCCCTCCTCCTCGTCCTCGCGTCTCGTCCTCGTCACGTCGTCAGTCGTCGTCGAGTTGTCGTCGAGTTGTCGAGTCCGAGTCGTCATCACGGTTGTGGTGTTGTGTGTCGGCAAGGCGTGACCTCGCCGTTATACTCGTCGTTGTTAGTCACGCAAGCGTGACCTGCGGGCAAACTCGCCGCGGATGCCGGGCCGTTGTTGGACCGTCGTCACCACGTCGAGGGGCATGCGCTGCGTCTGGCAACGTCCGTGCGCGACTGAGTGAACGTGAATGAATTAAGACGCGGCCTCCTTCGGCCGCCGACGATCCACAGTCCTTCACGACCGTCGAGTCCGAGCCGAACCCACGGATGAGCTCCCAGCCCTCCCCGAACCTCGCCACGCCCACGAGTCCCCGACCTCAAGCTTCCCGAGGGCCTGTACGACCAAGACGACCATATGGTACGCCAGGTGGATGGCGCCGCCGCCGATCGGACTTCCGCCTCCTCCGTTGCGCATGGACGCAGAGTCGTCGACGGCCAGGAGCACCTGATACTCTCGCCCGCTGGATTTCACTCGGCGCATCCAGATCCTGTCTTTGCTGAACTCGCTCGCCACCCATGCCACGACTCTCCTCATGTTTAGTCTTTTGCCGCTCCGGAAGTCGCTTCTCAAGCGCGTCGCGAGCGTAGGCGCCAGAATGAGCCGGAGGGACTCACAGAGAACCTGAGAGAGGGAGGCAGTCATCGTCGTATAGAGGGTCCAAAGGTGCGAGGCGGAGGAGTGGGGTTTGAAGCGTGACTTGCCAAAGCACTGACGACGAGCTGGGAGGAAGGCGTTTCTACTTCTGGTTACATGTCGTCCTCGGCTTTGGGTGCAGAAGGGTCAGGGAGACGATGAGTTTGGAAGTCGGGTGCAGCACCGCCGTCTCGTTCTGCGTGCACGATAACACCCTCGATATCGGGAGCGGGAGACTCAACCGTGATCTCGGCTTCTAACTTCTCCATCGCGATATCTTTCGCCTCCTTGAGATCCTGATCCAAATAGTCGAATTCTGCGTCGATCACCACGACATCGGTACCCGTCTTGTCGTCCCCCTCATCTCAGCTTGAGTTCTCGGAGTTTTGCGACCTGCTCCTCTCCCGCGGGACCGAGCGCCTGCATATCATCACTCTGGAGCGTCTTCTTGATGAGCATATTCGACCTGTTCTGCGTCGCCGTGTTGAGGAACTGGCAAAGGTTGGGATTGATCAACTGGCCCAAAGATCTCGTCGAAACGTTGTTAACCTTTGAGTGCATCCCCGATCATTCGTCGGAGGTTAGAAGATGGGGCAGGAGGCGGTTGATGGGCATGGGCGGGACCACGGTACGTACCCTCAGAGGTGGAACTAGGATGAAGGCTGAGCAACAGTCGCAGAGGGAGGCGTAGGTTTAGGTTGGTGTTCGACAGCCTCGCTGGTTCTGGAGTACGACTGAGTGATCAGACAGTTGGCCGAGAGACATGAAAGACGTACTCCTGTTCATACAAGAGCCCATTGGAAAGTTGCCTATCACAACGGTCAGTTCATTCAACAATGGTAAGCATGCGACTAACTTGATTTTCTTCGCGACAATCTCGCACTTCTTTCTGTCGCCATTGGCCATCTCACGTAATTTCCTTGTGGCGTCAGAGCCGATGATAATCCGCCAGTCACCAAACCCCTCCGCATTTTCAAAATACAGTGCAGCTTTCAAGGGCTGACCATTGGATATGCAGACGGCCTCGGCTCAATGGTTTCGGCGACCTTATTTTCCTGTGGCGGAGGTGGTGGCGGGATTGTATCATCAACCGGTACCAAGATATATGCACTCTCCAATCGTTGTGCAAGCGATGGTTCCGAGAGGAGTTTGAGATAGAACTATGAAGGTATTCAACTCGCACCTACGAGCATGGGAACATTTGACGTACTTTCAAGATCATTTTGAGATTGGTGGCAATCTTATGAGCCGTTTCGGCGGCCTCTGCGTTGCTCGACGGGACTTTGACACCTAACCTATGGAAAGGCGTCGTGTCGACACTAGGAGCATTATTCCTGTTCTTGCGCTTCATCTTCTTCTGTCTTTGGGGGAGGTGGCAGAGGTCGTCATCGTCATCGTAGTCTGGAACCTCTAACGGGCTCGTGGGAGTGGCATCGGTAATGATACGGGTCAAAAGCTCAGGGGAGCATAACAAATCGACGACTAGAAGCGCATTGTCTACATGGTTTGAATCACCCGATGGAACGGCTGATGTCGGTGGGGAAAAGATCGGGAGACAAAGAGAACAAGAAAGATGAAAGCCTTCAAAGTAAAGTACTTGCACACGAAGGCTCGACCTGGGCCGGAGCTGCGGGGGAGGCATTCGTGATTTTGTGCACCAGCCCCTTTGAGCTTGGTAAGGCTGAACTAGATGAGACAACGGCAAGAAATTGGGATAAAAAACTTACCGGAAACAACGAACTCAAAGAGATGAGGGACGGAACATAAGTCTTGCACTATCAGGTTCAGAGGCATATCTGGTCCTGCTTGCTAGACAGGACTCGAGTATCCTGGAAGCGGCAGTGCGACCCTCGCTACTAGCGAGGTTGCTCGCGGCGAAAGCTTGCGGATCGAGGACAGTGATTGTAGGCTGGTCAGGTGGCATCTTACACCAGATGGGGGAGTGGCGCAAACGACGAATCGCCGCAGGTTCTGCCAGTTCTCCCTTTTAAGGGCCACAGGAACGCCACAAGAACACGAGGTCAGATACAGGAAGCAGGGGCTTCTGATGAGGAGCAACGTTGATTCCTGGGGAACCTGGTCCGAGTCAGTGTGGAATACCCGTTAGGTGAAAGGTTCAAGACACGAGCAAGGCAAGCAGAGAGTGCGCCCAGTTCCTTCACTCAAACCCGTCCCTTCGAGCTCCGTCGAATGCCCTTTTTCATCTCCAGTGGTGGCCTCGCCTTCCTCCGTTTCTGGAGGGATACAAAACCATTGCGATGCAACGGTATGTACGACGGAGCACACTGACACGACATAGTCCAACTTGAAAAGCGCGCACGTCCACCTGGACAGACTCTCGAGCAGCTCGCCTGCAAAGGACAAGGAACATGACAAGAAGGGCATCACCCTCTGCAACGCTCGCTGCCGGGAGATAGACGCGATAGACGAAAGTTCTGCAGTGGCGCTCTCCAGTCAGTCTGTCAGCGTGGGGGCCCGTGAAAAGGGATGTCGTCTGGACACCCAGTCGAATGTAATTGTCCTTGGCATGTTCGGATTCGGGAGTGGTTCGGGCAGTGGAGCCGGCTCGGAACATCGACGAAGCATGGACTGGACAGTGACGAGGAGTACATCGATGATAATGTCAACATTTTCGACAGCATCGCTGGTAAACGTTGGTCCAGCTGAGAGAGCGAGAAACACCGTTGTTCGCAGATCCACTCACGTGTGGTCGGAGGATATATATGAGCTGACGGCACGTTGTTGACGTCTTATCGAGTTGTCCTGGGAGTTCCGTTGGGTATCTCGCAAGGTCCACGATGGTATCATAATCATCTAGAGGTATTCTGATTATGTATTCCACTATCCGAGCAAAGTCATGGGAGCACACCTTTTAGAAGTACGGAAGGAAGTGCGATTTGGCAGGCTTAAAGCACCTTCCACACACGATCTCGCCACATGCACCCTTCGGAAGCAGCGAAAGCTCGACATCTTTCAATGAGATCGGGGACCACACGAATGTTCTGCTCTTTTTCAGAGAAAACATTCGTGGCCTCCGCCAGTTCCTCCAGTGCACGAACAGAATGGCACAATACGTTGTACATCAGCTCAATGTTGACATATGCATCGATCACGATCGTTTCCGATTGTTCTGAGAGAATATGGAGCCGGTCTGCTTGCAGACGAAGTGTTACGTATTCAGAAAGAGCATCGGACAGTCTGGATGCCATGAACATCGATCAGAGTGTGCCTGGGACCATCGGAGAACTGAATGCTTACCCTAATCTCAATTGCCAAGGAATACCCTGATTCCACCACAGAGATGCCTCGAGAAAAATCGCGTGTCCCCCAAGTCCGAGTGGTGATCCGAAAGTGCGTTTCTGAGCGCAGGGAGACATCCTCGAAACCGGTCAAAGTGTGTTCCGCTTTCTCCGCAGATGTCATTGAACTGCTCGCAGGCATCGAAGGCTGATCACGGATCCAGCATTGGTCCCTCAGCTTGTTGATGAGAACGTTGGCATTGTAGGACAATCCACCGCGTTTGAGCTCTTTGAGGGGATCGCTCCAAGCCTTTCTTTTACGCAGAAGTAGGTTTTTGTTATACTTTTCTCGCCTTTCTTTGGTATGATCGGAAGGACGGCACGATTCGCGAGGTTTTTGGCAGTCACGATGATCTCCGTGGAAAGTTGTTCCGCGTCCTCTGGTATGTACATCCCGAGGAATGAACGGATTGTATCGCTGATGAAGCCATTGAACCTGCCAAAGGCCTGGTGTAGATTCCCGAGGTGAGAAGGCAACGAAGGAGAACTCGACGCAACGTCCTCGAAAGTGACTGCTGATGAGAGGGAGGTTGGCGCTAGGATGACGGCTCGCTCCTCCTGATGGTGGCCCTCGGCGTCTCCGGCAACAGTGGATTCATTTTGTTTCGGCAACAGGCTCAGCCGTCTTGGAACATCGCGGAACTTATGAGTTTGTATAGCAAATGATGTGTTCTTTGCGCGCTTTATACCAAGGCTTGGACGTTCACATCTTTCCAACTGGCGAGCTTGATGAACGCTTCGACTTCTTTCTCTTGTACCTGTCGTTGGTCCCTCAACAACGCAGATAGTCGGGGGGAAAGAGGTAAAAGTACCGCCGGGAAGAGTGAACAATACGACCAACTCGAAGAAGTGATTTTTGGTGGATAGGAGACTCTCGAGATGAGATAATGAAGTGTGTTCGAAGCTCCGAAAAAGGGGTCTAGATGTTGACCAAGTCCGAGTCGGGGCACCAATCCCCCATTCCTGTGGACCCTGGAACTGCTTGCGTTGGAAACGAATGGGGGTTGTGGCACAGGACTCTCACCAGTCGCTAGCTATTCTGAGGAAGATTCTTTAGTTTGTGCGTAACATACTGGTGGATGATTAGAACCGACCGGCACCCTAAGATTCAAAGTCTTACCTTCTTCCCAGACCCTGGTGAAGTGCAGCCCTGGAATATTTTTCAGCGGTACAGAATGATAAAAGGGAGTGGTCCTGCCTTGCCATTGAACGAGTCCCAGAATGTCATACAATCCGATTCATGTAGATCGATTTCCTAGCAGCCTATAACAACGCTGGGACCCTAATCGGACACGAGGTCAGCCAACTTGCGAATACCCTGTAGTCTACATTACCTACCTTCAAAGTTATCTTCACAAGTCTAGGTATGAGACGCAGTTGATTTCAAGCGATGTGGCCTTGCACGCTTCAACTCTCAATCCTCTAGGGTCCACTCCTTCCTGACCCTCTCTTGGCGTTGTTTTTCTTCATCAATCGTACGAGTAACTTCCTTCTCGTGCTTTCAAACCTCCTGTCCCATACCTTCCCAACCCTGTCGCGATGTTCTTCCTCTTCGTGTACCCAGCATGCGGCTTCCCTATCGTATTCTTCGGCCTCGTTATGCGTGTCTCATACTCTCGATTCCAATTCCGCCTCACTGGCTCTTGACGCTCGTCTTCCTCCCTGGTCCGGCGCGCCACCTCTTTGTCGTGCCATTCCGTTTGGAGCTCCCACTCTTACTGCGCGGCGCTATGCTCCTCTTTCTCCTGAACCCATCCTTGACGCAAGAGATCGTGCCGTGCCGCTTCGTCATCCCAAGCGCGGCGAACGGTGTTCATCGTCCAAGGGTATACCGGACAGAAGGCAGAGTGCATGATCAAGTTACCGACGAGGAAGATGGCGACGAAAAGCGCGAGAATGATTGGTCCATAGTTTACGAGGGACGTCCTTCGTGGATTCTCCGGATGACAACGGCCTGAAACGACACGGACAATGGATAGGCAAATTAGCGCGGAATTCTATGAGGGGGGAGGGTTTGAAAAGGAAAACATACGCACTATTATAGCGCCAAGCGACCAACGTGCCTACTGATGTGACTGAGCTTGCGAACCGGAGCCATTTCTGGGTTCGTCCGTTCGTCACACATGCTCGATCTGCGTACATGCAGAAAGAAAGAAAGAAGACCATCGTCAAGCTCAGCATCGTGTGATGATGGCATTAAACGCCTAAGGCAACTTACCCGGACATTGTTCCTGTCTCAGAAAGGCCGCAGTCGTGCTTGCAATGCGTGCGCCGTCACGGTATCGATCTCGGTGCACCCGCGCTGAAAAGCGACTAGTACACAAATCTGGGGGGAGGCGCTAGATCAGGCTTTGCGTTAGGGGGCGCTTCCAAGGTCAAGCTCAGGCTACGGCGGGAGTTCCTGACAAGTAACTGATGCGGCATTACTTAACTTGAAGTTGAGTCTAAGTTTGGTGGTATATTTAAACCTCCGATCTGAGTCTTCAACAAGTCTGGATTGGTCTGAAATTCCGACAAGTGAATTCATACTAACTAATATTACAAATGCAACTACAATGCGATCCGTAAGTGCCAGTGAGTACCAATGAGCCTTAGGGTGAACACTCGTGACTAGGTTTTCCAATCATTTGGAATCATACCCTCTGCATTCAGTGTTGAATACAAGTGATTGTGTAATCAGCCTGATGTATATGCATGATACGTTGTGGCACATCGACAGTCAAATGGTTGATTCACGTATAGGGGTGGAGTGACTAGTGAAGATCGGGGATTGGCAGGAATCATCAACCAGAAAAGGACAGGGGCGCCGAGCCAACCCGGAATCCGTAGTCGGACGGACATATCCACCCACTGATTGTGATGTCTGTGTCACGTCTATCAGGTATGCAATCCAACGTTGTTGGTAGAAGCCGACGAATATTCTTAACGTCGTTATAGTCCTAGATGGGATCAAGAGATATATAGGTAAATCCAGTTGGCAATTTCGAGTCGCTCCACGGCTTCGATTTCTCCGAGTCCCTCGGCCTCCACGCACTGGCACCACCTCGGCCTCACGCGTCGTGACAATATGTATTTCTCTAATTTCTTCGTCCTTTCCTCCGTCAGGCATGTGGGAGGCCTAGTAGGCACAATTCCTCTGTAAGTTGTTTCCTCTTCGAATGAAAGAATACAATAGTCTGCAGAGTCAATTGTCGGAATTGTTCTCCCGAAAAACTGCAACAACCACAACATCGACTGCTATGCGAACGGTTAACCTATCTTAGCTGTGATGGTACCCCGGCGATATGAATGCGACTATAGGTTGTGACACTGTGACCCACAACCTCACTAGCACTTATGTGACGTGCTACGCCCGGTGAACCACCAAAACACAGCTTCAACGAAGAAAGACTGCCTACCGGCCTTGGTGGGATCCCCTTCTGCAGACATCAACACATGCAATCACCTCGAATCCGCTCGGTCTTGTCCATAGAAGAGAAAAAGCGCGAGTCGAGCAAGATCTCGTAAGATGTGATGGCTTCTACTTCGTCCGAGTCGTCGCTGAGCGTATTTGCGCGTTTCCACCTGAGTACCCTGACGAGCAAAGGTCGAGGGGTTATCTGCTGAAGATGATGGCTCCGTCAAATCTCCAACGTAAAGATTGGAGAGATACATTGCGACATTGCGACATTGTCCGACGACGAAGTTGAACGATCCGGCTGGCCTTCCAACGGGCGAACTTCGAGGATGATGGCCCCATTGAGGTCCGTCATTCTCCAAGCCGGTTGTAACGATCGGTGAGATAGATTGCGACATTGAACAAAGACATTGAATGAAGCGGGGGCCTTTATGAGCAAACCTTAGACTAGTGCATTTCTGGAACAAACAATGGCTTGCTGAACGTTCACTATTTCCCCAAGTGCTTGTTATGATACCAGAGATTCGTTTTTGGTGACGAGGTGGGCAACAATCCAGAGCTTGGTGATCAGGGTCGACTGCCTCGCTAATGTGGTCCGTCCCTGCCCCTCGCTGAAATTTGGTGAATGTGGACTTAGCTCATGAAGGCATCTCGTCGATTGAAACAGTCGCCTCCTTTATGGAGTCCGACCTGCTCACCTTCTCATACTTGGTGAACCTTCTGTGCATCAACGTCGGCAGGTTCGCTGCAAATCTTGTGGAGGGTTAGCACGTTAGCACAAAACCTGTAACCACTTACTCGATTATCGTCTTTTAAACCACCTTACCCTCAGTTGTTATTGTAAGAATAGCCGACAAGGCGACTCGGAAGCGTTCAATATCGGGAGCAAGGCTGCACACTTGCTCACTCCGAGCAGAGGGCAGCATCAGCACTACTCTTTAAATAAGGTATTCGCTTCAAGTTGTAACTTACTTGGAAGCATCGTGATCAAGCGCAGTGTTTGCCTTCCGAGTCAGGGAGTGGAATACGTTTGTAGCTTGGATGCCGACGTATCATCTAAGTATTTAGCCAAAACGGGCCGATGTTGAAAACGTTGAAAGTCCAGTTTTGGCGCAAATGAAAGTAGAATTAAGATCGGTTTGTGGTGGAAGTTGAATGGGGAGTACCGTGAAAGCGCTTAGGACCTCCGAGTCCGCGGCAAGAGCGGCCTCACCGATGCGCAATCTCTCCGCGAGATGCTCGAAGCTGACTCCGAGCAGACCATGCTTCTCGCCGGGCAGAATCTGAGGCTCAACTCCCGGGCCGACGGCGATCGAGGGCCCGCCTTCGCATCGACGCCCTTGCTTGTCGATCTTGGTGCCAGTCGCGCGCCAGCCGCTCAACGCCTCCCTCGGGGGGTCACATTCGCTCAGACGGAGTTGCAGGGGGTAGGAGCCCCAAGCTTAGATCGATTGTCCTCATAGAGTATATACGTTCCACACATGACAAAACTCGCCTCAAAAAAAAAGCCTCCCTCGAGCTTGCGCAGTTGCTTGATCTCGCTCCAGATCGCAGCCATAAATGAAACGTGGTGATGTCCGTAAACTCGAATACGCCCAGGATGTGCTCCTCGATCGTGCGCTCGATCACGGAAGCGGTTGACGAGCATGGGGTTGAACACCCGACGCGATCACGGGGTGGTTGAACTCCTTGATGTCGAACTTGGTGTCGTCAGTGAGGGAAACATTTACGCTCTGGATGTACAAACAGCGCAAGTTGGTTCATTCGCGTTCGGTCAGGCTGTCTTCTGCGTTCCAAATCAATCGGAATTTGAACGTCAAGACCTAGGTGGGATTTGAGCTACTGACATGGCTTGAGGACGGATGGGAATGAACTGTGTGAGTCCCGAATGCGGTCTTCATCGAAGACTGGCTCTTTCCTGGGGCCGTGATCTCGATGGCCGTGATTCTGCGTGTGCACGCATGACCTGGGAGCAGTCTGAGGGAGGAAATTGTCGAGATTCTCGAGCACGAATCCAACCTTGCGGTCAAAGTATCCGGTTCTGCAACCACTCACGATATGCATCTCCTCTACCAGGCGATGGGGATGTTCATCAACTTGGCGAGAACGTGCTGTATGTAAACATTGAACAAGTCTTGAGGGAATCAGAGGCTTATTCCAACGTGAGAGCAGCTGGCTTCCTCCGCCTGCGATGTTCATGGAGGCGGTCTTGAGAAGATTCTTACAAGCAGTGGGAAGGGAATTCATGTCGGCGGGCGCTTCTTTGACATCGAATGTTTCGAGGCGAATCGCAGACAAGTCACCCTCGGACGAATACCAATGGCTGTCTTGGACCAAATTGTCGTCTGCGGGGAATGGTCAACTGCTAGGGAGAAAAAAGAAAGAGGAAACCGTTGGCACCGTTTTTGTTGGTTCTCAATTGCTTATATGCGTTCGGCACTTCAGTGAGATCACGGACAATGACCTGCCACGTTCAGTGAGACTGTCGAGCGGATCAGAGAGAATGGTGACGAGGAAGATCCAGTCGTGGTATACACTAGTACTCTCGGGAATTTCCTACTCAGCAGCACGTGATTCAGGGTAACCATTCTCAAGAGACCCAGATTAGTAGCCTCCTTGGTTTCGCGTGTGAATCCGGGATAGTGACTCAGCGTTATCTACGTTTCGACCTTTCTCTCATAACGCTGGTCACCGACTCCAACCAGTTACTCGTATAATAGTGAGTTTCTATATATATATATATATATGATGGCCTGCCCACCTAGTACATCAACATATAATACCTCTGCATAAAAGAAACACGACGGAGATGATTTATTTATTTATGTGTAACCTAGAAGCAACAGAACACCCCTCGAACACAACCAGAATATGATTCCATGCTCTCACACACGAACCTCGATACGATTGGTACGATGTATGCCATGTACAATGCCGTCATCGAAATGGTAAACACGGCACCAATCGCTGCCGAACCCGCCAAACGCAACAGTCCGATAAACGGGCTGCGAAAACAATGGGTCGACCAACTTCAGTATCACTGCCATCAGAGGGTGCTGCACGGTATTTTCATCACGAAGGCTCACTGGAACTATCTTCGATGTAGCGAGTTAATGCCAAGCATGAGAACAGCCTTGGGTCCGTATCATTGGCCACAATTCATTCGTGATAACGAGACGTGGTTATTACATTCGATTCAAGAAGCGCATGGTTGAGAAGCATATCTCAAAAAAGACGCGATCGGTAATATTCAAGAGCACCTCAGGATGAGGCGGGGATCAAGCGGAGCATTTCCGTGTTTTACTATCGCTCGGTCCAACCGTTGCTTGTATATTCTCGACGACGTCTTGGCCCACCCAGTCATAGACGAGATGACAGATGCTGCAGCAGATGTGTTGGGTATTACGAACGTGAGGGGAAGCTCTTCTGAACATGCTCACCGTCTGGAGAAGTTGAGCTCATTTTTTCCTACAGGATATCTACTCCTTCAAGAAGGAATACGACTTCGACAAGGCGTATGCAAACATTTTGACAGTCATCCGGAGAAACGAAGAGATGGTATGCAGGAGGCTCTCGATTATTCCGGTAAATTGGTCGCAGCAGGCATGGAATGCTTGCGTGCGCGATCTACCATCTTTCAACCCAGAAATAGATGCGTACCTCACCTCGTATGTGGAGGGAATGATAGACATGATCGTGGGGAATCTGCAGTGGAGCCGCGTCGCTCGTCGCTACAACACGTTCGCGAGCGAAGAGGACAGAAGGAACAATGATACTGGAAAAGAGATACTCACTAGAACTTATTATTTGTCATAACCAGCTGCCCGCGAGTGCCTATAATCGCTGCAGCACCTATCTGGCCAACAACTTGAAATGCCCAGTCGATCGAAGCTGCGCATTAAACAAATCTGATTTCGATCAAAATGCAAAAGGTCTTCCATACCTATCCCAGTGACCATACCGA
>JBBPOM010000917.1:0-15930 GCA_038091455.1 Leccinum uliginosum | reverse complement strand
TTTCAAGTTGAACAAGGGACACAACACCGTGACCGTTCGCTGACTCGAGCATTGCATGCCTCAACTGTAATAAGTATATAAGGTAGATACCTAGTACTTATACTTTCTGAGCTCAATGTCGTCGTAGTCGCTCTCCCATTCATCCAAGTCGCTCACATCCTCTGCATGTTCTTCGTCAGGTGGATTGTCTGAGTCATCTGAGTCGCTGGAGAGTCTCTCGAAATCTACTGATCGTGCATCTTCATCCGCTTCGTCAGCTGCACCCGAGTGATCAACGTTCGAACTACTGCCATCCTCCAAATTGATAGTAGCTAGGACGTCAGGACCAGTGTTTGCAAGCCCATGCGAGTCGTCACATAGATGCCTTGGAGCATTGGTATGGACATGGCCAACGCCGAAGCCCAAGTGATACCTCATGACCATATCACGGTCAGCGAACCTAAAATATATGTAAATACCATACCAGCGTCAAGGTTGTTCGACCTACCGATTAATGTAGTATGACCTCCAGTCATTTCCATCGTGCGCATTAGCTGACATCGCTATACCATCTGAACGGGCTTTTCCATCCGCAAAAGCCGGAATGATATGACTTCCTCTCAGCACATCCGCAGGATCAATAAATCCAAAAGCGTCCTGACGAGTCATCGGAACGAATCTGACCTTGTCAAGGCGACAGTGTTCCCACCCCGTCGGTTGGTCCATCGGCTCAAGCCAGCGTACCCATAAAAATTCGAGGCGCCGGGCCAGGTAGTCCTCAGATTCTGGCCCGGAAAAAATGACGTTGGCATGATAAATGCCAAGGACGCGGGCATAACAAAATGGGTGGCTGTCAGTGGAGTCCACTGGTGCCAACATCATGATGTCGCAGTGATCAGTGGAGGGGTTAACTGTATCGGTCTCGCGGCGGAGGTCGTAAGTCGTGTAATTGACACGGAGTAGTGGATGCCGGAAGATCCGGTTTCCTTTAAAAATTACTTGGGAAAGAAGGGTGTAGGAGTTCTGGGTATCGCACTGTGAAGTTACGTGGCTTTGTCGAGGTCTATCGCTCTCCGAATGGATCTCCTGTAAACGGGGTAAAAGATGTGATTTCAACTTTTGGACAAAGTCCTGAATGGTATTGTTTAGCCGGCCCACTACCGAAGACAAAACTACCAACTCACCTTTGTAGCAGGATCCCCAGCATTGCTCTGCACGAAGGAGGTGATATCAAGAGGGAAATTCTGGGACATCCCAATTACGTGGTGATTGGTAGGTTCGTTCGGGGTTGGATCTTGGCTCTGCATCATATGACTCTGTGCACGGATACGGCGGATACGGGCTTGACGACGCTCGATGGCAGCTATTTGGGGTATGAATTCAGTGCCGCTTGTTCTGGAGAAACGACTTTTGCTCGTGCGGTGTTCGAGTTCCCCCTAGTAGTACCATATACTCAGACCTCTAGCTCAATGAACGGGTAGAAATTACGTACCGGTTGTGTAGAGTATGAGTCGGTGGTTCCAAACATCCTTATCTGAGATACATAGTCCCCGAGGGCATGTAACTTGTAAGTTTGGAGGTTTAAGACTTTCGGACGCCGATCAGGTGTTTTCTCAGTGACCCCTTGGTGCTGTGCGGGAGCGCGACCACCAGAATTTTCGCGTGCCTGCCGCCTTCTCCGAGACTCAGCTTCACGACGAAGCTCCCTGGTCGAGAAGGCGGGACATAAGTCTTCAACGAACTTGCGCAACAATGTTCCAAGATGTTTCGTGACCTTGTCGAGGGCATCTAGTGTCTCATCAGTGTGTAATCGGAGCTTCGCCAATCCGTGCCAATGCCCAAGCACAAACAACAGTTTCGTTATCTCGCTGTCATGAGGCTCAGAGAACAGGCCCGCAAAGACTGGGAGAGCACACTGAACATGCAGAATGGTCCGGGCACGATTACTAGGGGATCTCGAGATGCAAAAAGCGGTGGGCAGACCGACCTGTAAGATATCTTCGAAATCACGAGCGGCCATCTTCTTCATGTCCGAGACATTCCTCCTAAAGCGCCTGATTGTGCCACGGCCAAAGGTGGGTATTTGTCGATAGCTAGTTGAAGACGCGCATGGGTCAACTGAATGTTGGAATCAAACGGATAACTTGGACTCACCGGCGGTCAAGTTCAGCTAGCGCGTTTCCTTTGAGGCTATCCAGGATGCGTAGCAGATGGGTAAATACTGCCTTCCAAACTCCGAGTTCAAACTCGTGCAATAGATCAATTACCAACATTAAAAAGAAGTCGAAGCCAGTGTGGGAAAGGCGCTCGGAAAACGCATTCTACCGGATTCATGAGCTCATTCAGGGCATTATGGTTGCAAGGGACTAACCTTTATGGGTACCAGCGACTCTTCCTTTAGAAGGTCTTCCACTTTTGGGGAGTCGACCACGAAGAATTGTTGGTAGATGAGCTGGCGGGCGGAAATGATTTTCTGTCGTCTTTCGGATGTATCTTTGCGAGCTAAAATATCTCTCTGAAGAACATCTCTCGCACTCGCCAGATTGTGGATGCGATCCTTGGGTATGAGGCAACGGGGACACGGACAGTGTCCCAAGTTCCGTATGTTTGCTATAAGGACTCTAAACCACAAATTAGTTTTTTTTTTTCTTTTGCTTCGCTAAACATCCCACTCGGCAGCTTACTTTTCCGGGTAGTCCGCCGAGTATGTAAAAATCCTGGGGAACAACCGACGCATTATACCATCGCCACACATAAGGGGAATACCGTGTTCATATGCATGAATAAACTCGTCATCCAGTAGCTTGGACCATTGAGCATGGAAAATTTCTCTGCGGCAATGTGTGAAAAACGACTCGCTGGGTAGTTTGTCCCCGGACGTTTGCATGACAAAGTCTTTGAAATGGTCCGGTAGCTATATGGTAACATTGAACGTTAGATACAGCGGACGACCAGCTGATAGTCACTGAATTACTGACACTTTGGAAGTAAGCGGCATGTTCACACAGGTTGGTAGATGGACAGCATCTCTCATATTTAGTCTCATTTCCGAAGTAGAGATATAATGGCCATAGTTTTGTCTCACCGAACGAAGTAAGGTGGGTAGCGTCTGACCAAAACATTAGCGCGACGATACGACGTGGTAAATTACACCCTGGTTCAGGAGCCTGATCCTGCAGTTGCCGATGAGCTTGCAAGAAAGCCTTCGACGTGTATAATTCCCCGTGGACCTTGAATTCCTTGGCATTCTCCCGGTCCGGAGGGCGCCAAAGCAACTGATACGGCTCATAATGAAAGACAGCGCCGCGTGGGGTACGGTCCAAAATCTTTTCACGGATGATTGAGATGAGAGATCTGTGATAGAAGTGGGGGACAGTGTAATCCTGTGGACCGGGGGTCAGTGAACGGCGGGGAAATGGGACGGTTATCGTAATGGGGGCGGTTTTCCAACCAGCGTCTGCATTCAGCCACTCCAGTGCGCTACCCGACTCCATTTGACCTAATTCTTTGTCGATTTTCGCCCATTGTACGCCTCGGACGTCTTCAGCTCGGAAATCGTTGCACCCGACGATACTAAGAAGTTTCTTGAAAGTATCCTTGGACTTCTGAGAGCCCTGGTTCCAGTACCAGTCACCCAGACGCAGGGCCGTTTCGTTGGGATATGGGTAGAACGGGTTGGATTTGTTGGATTCAGTACTTCTTCCCATGTTTGACTCGGCCCTCAAGGGAAGTTGATGAACTCTATCGTACGCCGCAGATGAGTCTTCGCCGGAACGGTCCTCGGGGTCGTGAGACGGTAGAGAATCCTTGTCGTAGCATCGCAATAGTCCGAAAGAATTCGGTCGAGTCTTGTAGACCGCGGGCGGCTGTGACACATCCGTAGTTGGCAATGGATGTGAAATTGGAAGTGGCGGCGATGAGAGCAGCTGTCTTCGTGATGGGTGTGCGGGAGAGAGCAAAGCCTCGGTGGGAGGCAATGGCAAAGGCGGCTCAGGGAGCACGTCCCGAAATCGCTGGGGGAGACGACGGTGTTCTCGGCGGGACCTACGCAACGACAGCGGCAGGGAGTCGTCCACTTCGGAAGCCGTTGGGAATGGGTGATGATCGGAGCTGGACTCGGACGCATCCTAGGACGAAACACCAATTTTGAATTTTCCAAGTCAAGGATTAGTAGAACTCACATTAGGAGGCTGGTCATTTGAACTAGTACCAGGGAGTCGTGCATCCGAGCGAATGCATGACCCTGAGTTTTCAGCAGATTGTTCGAATTCAAGCTCCAAGTCGCTAGCCTGAAGGCGAACTTTCTTCCTGCGGTAAGACTCCTTGGCTACTTCAAGTGCATTTGAAAGGCGTTTCCTGCCTCTCGGGCATGCGCGTTGGTGTCTCGTGAAGCCTCCGGCATCATCGTAGGAGCGACCACAAGCGCATGTTCGGGAGAGTACGGCACTGAAGTTACCTATCATGGTGTGAAATCAGTCGCGAACCACGATGAGTCCAGATGGATGATGGACTAGCCAGCTTCTTGATAGGCTTGAAGGACCAGCCTTCTCCGGTTTTTTTTGTGGCCGCCTGCTCCCAGCCGGCGACGAACCCGTCGCGTAATACTTTGTTATACGCCGCCAGCGTTTACGTAGCGCGGGAAGAAGGCTTCGGGTGTCAGTGACTCGGAACCAGTACCATAGCCGAAGGAACCAATTTGAAATACCATCATGTGCAAGAACTTCAATCTGGGGGACGCGTATTAGCCAGGTGGGTGTGCCACGTCCCCTGGCTCTGTTGAGTCGCGGGTTCGAACCCCCGCCAAACCCACTCGGGGGTTTTAGTGGGTAGTGGCGAAAGCCGACCCCCACAGTACGACCGTGAGTCCTTGATGAGTCGAAGGCTCCTCACGGACAGTCTCCGTAAAGGGATTTCCTCCAGGCAGTGTCAAGGGTCCTCACCGTCGTCACGAGATGTCCATTATGGACCGCAGGGCCCTGAGCGCCTTTCCGGTGGCAGTCAGTGGAGAATAACTCCTGTCGCGATCATAGGTTATGTAGTATGTGCCATGAGCCGTTCTGGGTGAGCCGCTTCGATGTAACTTAGCAAGTATGTAAGTAAGATCCGACTGAAATCGGTGTAGATGACGTGAGAAACCAGCGTTTGATCTTTGCACTATAGTTCAAGTGACAACACAGTATATGTCGACATGTACGGACAAAGTTGATTGGGAGGAAGGCGGCAAAACAGGTCTTAAAGAAGAAGTGCAACGCCCGTCGCACACGCGTCCCCGCTCGTCACCCCGTTTCCGACTCGGGATGCCTCCATCGACGACACTTCCCCCATGAGATCCAACACTAGAAGCCGCTCCCAGTCAGGCAGCACTCCACCAGGTAAGTCAAGCAACCTTGGACCGTGCGCTGCGTCTCCTACCGACGACAAAGATGCCGAGTCCGAGTCCGAGTCCAAGTACGACTTTGTCAACGCCAACCCGCGAGCCTCATCAGCGAAAGCGAAGTTCGCCTCTCACATTTGAGCCCATCTCGAGATGGTTCGTCAACGACGACGCAAAGTCGTCATAGTTGGGGTAGAACATGACGTATCCGCGGAGGTAGACGAGCTCGATAGAGTACTTCTTCCACGACTTGCTCACTTGTCGGAGCGCACGCCTGGGACGACGGTGTCTGATCACACGGTCGCGTTGCGAGAGGCGGAGGGAAAGGTAGCCGTGGAACTCGCGCCAGTGCGATGGAAAGTAGAGCACACCCCAGCTGCTTGGGATTTGTGAGACGTAGGGGTGGTGGAGTCGGAGAGCGAAAAGGATCGAAAGAGTGTGCGTGCGTTGAAAGGTTGGCGGCCTGTGATGCGGAGCTCGACGACTTTCCGCTGGTAAAGGCTGTTTCCGAAGAGCTGCGACAAATAGGGACTGGTGTTGCCGTATCCGATGGAAACAACCCGTATGGGGCGACCTGTATGGATTTGTAAGTAGCGCAAAGGGGTCATTTTGACCCATGCACGAGCCAGCCAGAGGGGTCAATTCGACGTCGTCCTCCAGCAGACCGTAGGAGTCGTTACAGTGTCGATACAACTCGACGACAGCAGGAAGTAAGCCTCCGTGGATGATTAGACGATGGAGGAGCACATCACCGTGGAGCCATTCAAAGTCGTACACGTATGTTAGATCGATTCGAGCAGACGGCGGAGCGAGTGTGGTTGATTATTCGTGATCACAGGGAGAATGATTTCGTTCCAATCTGCATTTCGCTACCAGTAGAAGATGTGTCAGTGGAAGAGAAAGGACGAACTGCGCAGTTCCTGGAGAGCAAAGTGCCAACCCACTCGGTATATAGGAACTCGGAGCAAGGGATTCTCTTCAAGGTGGTGTTGAGAAAGGGGGTTGCTCCAGAATCCACGAGAACGATGAAACGAGGTCCAGGTGGTCCAGACGAATCACTACATCAAGTATCGACCGTAGAGAGTTGAGCCAAACGGAAACTTTGTTGAGTGCCGAAAGCAAGGTATAGTACAATTCGCTCGTTGCGCCCCAAAATTCAGCTTGGTCGATCGTACAGATAGACCAGTAAGGTGTATCCCAAAGAGCTTGCCCGTCGTGGGAATAAATTTTCTGAGGTGTTCTTTAGATACGGGCCAGACTGAAGAGGCGGAAGGTGCCCCGGCCAAGAGGGCAGAGGGTGCGACAAAGGGAGGAACGAGAAAAGCTGCTGGCTGTAGGCGGTCAGACGATGTGAGTTGGGACCAGTTGTGAGAGGCCCCCGTGACGAATTCGCGGGGTCCAAAAGGCACATGAACTGCACACGGGCGCATGAGGTACGCTCTGTCGCACTCGGCTATCTCCCTGAAACCGTGCTCATCGAGGATAAGAACCCACGGGGTCTTTGCTCGGGCGACGAGTCCGACAGAAGCTTGATGATGATGCGTTGAACTAGACCAGAGTAAAGGGACACTTTGGGGTGATCATGCGTAGCATTCGACAGAGCGTGAGGGAGTCGACGACGGGTGTCGGCGAGGAGTGACTGAGAACAGAGGATCGCGACCTCGTAAATGGTGTTGGTAGATACAAGAAAGGGATCCAACGAGTGGTGTAGAGTAGTCGGAATGATGGCCAGCACGACAATGAGTGGTGGTCGTCGAGAACTCGGCGACGTTGGGTGGGATGGAATGCGGTGAGCCAGAGGATGGCGAGGATCAGGGAGAGGGGTAGTGTATCAGATGCAGCATCATCCGGTACAACTCGCAGCGCAACAAATAGACACAGACGCGAGTCATCAGTGTGAGCCAAGATTGCGAAAGACGAAAGCTCACCTGAAGCCGTCATTCCTATTGAATTTGTTGGATAGATCGTCCTATTCGATGATTTCCAGTGCGTGTTGCTCCATTGTTACCCCGAACGAACAACGGGACAGGAGACTAAGAATTCGTCAACCTCTTAGGTACTGTGCACAGGAAACACTCACCACAATTCACTCACGCCGGAGTCCATACTGGCCCCGGTTCGAACGGTTTGGGCCCCATAGACTTGGACCCTTAAAAGGTCCAGGAATAGACAGGCTCTCCGGGTGGTCCTGGACCCTAGAAAGTCGAAATGGGGAGAGCCAGAGCAGACGGGCGAGCGTGAGGACACGCAGGAGGGGCAAGGTGGGGAAGACGAGGATGAGGACGACTCTGAACAGTGATCCAGGAACGAGATGACGCCAAAGCATAGAATGATAAACAATGTTGGAAAAATGAGAGAAGTGTATTTTCTTTGTACCACGGACAACAGAAAAAGGTGGTGTGGACGGCCACTAAAACCCCCGAGTGGGTTTGGTGGGGTTCGAACCCGCGACTCAAAAGAGCTGGGGGACGTTGGCACCCATCTGGCTGTGTGTCGACGCGTCCCCCACAATATCATTCTACACTAATTAGCAAAATAATACCCTGACTTTATCCGGTGATACTTGAACTTGAGTTTGAACATATGTTGCAGTTGCGATCTACCCCTATCCTCCAGCAGAGACATGTCAATGGGACGTTGGCACCTGCAGACGCGACTGTTCCAAATCAGTACTCAGTGAAGGAACTTCACTTCAAACATCACGCGTACGTGCAATAGTGATATGATGAGGAACAACATGTTGTTCTACTGACCTCGGGCGCAAGAAGGGTCAAAGCCAGGCATGAACCGTATCCGATTGACAGTGAAGCAGCCTTTCTCTTGTGAGGGCAGGTTGTGCCTCCAAACATCCTTTCTCAAATGGAACAAGCCGTCTGCTCCCTGGGCGCTTAATAATCAAAAAGAACAACGGAATGTACAACCAAACGAAGGTTTGTTGAACGACTGATGCCATTGCGATGGCATACATAACCCACCGTGACTCGAAGGTACCTGAGGCATGAGCCTCCTGCTTTCAGGGGAACGACAGGGAGGGACTTGGTTCTGCGAAGACTGCCAGTGCAATCATATCCATCAATAGACAATACCGATAGGCTACAAATCTTACAAATTACAAGATTTCTCCGATATACCCATAGAATCCTACTGTTGGAAATGATTTGAGTAGTAACACGAAAAGAGTGCCATTGCGAAATTTGCATGTGATAATGCTACAAAACTGAGACAAACGATGGTACAGGACAAAGTGTAAGAATACATACGAGGGAGCGTGAGATCGAAAGAGTGTTTGAATGTGGATAGCTTTCAACGTTACCAGCCAACGGAGTGATGCGATCTATGCTGTCTCTGCGAGATTGACGTCAGGTCCGATGAACCATTCAACTAGACTCAAGTGGCGCACCGATGTCAACGCTGCGCTGGAAACCGGTGTACCTTCAGCGTTCTGTTGTAGTAGACGTCAACCAATATACAGAAACCGCTAGTGAACTACCAAACCCTCTGCTCTCCGAGGCTCCAATCTCACGGAGTCTCCCATAGGTGTGGGCGTTTGTAACGGAATGCTGAGTGAGCGGCTCCGCTGAGCGGCCAGTGATCTGCAGGGAACAGTGTTAATTTGTTAGAATCGTCATCAATGTCATCCGCATCCTGCCATTGCAGAGTTTGGCGTGTGTTAAGTCTGTAACAATCAGGAGGCACTCGTTGGCATCATGCATGGGTTGGAAACATACGCCGCAACGAATAACACCGCATGTACTACTACTACTACTACTACTACTACTACTACTAGGCTCCTAGCGTCACGGGGTCATTTCAATGCACTGGGACGAAAGAGAATACCCTTACGTTTGCTCAAAACAAAGTAACAGACAACAAAAACGGAGCTGTCGATAAAGGGGTCAGGAGCCCGTGTTCTCCAACCACAAATCGACAACATGACCGACATCAACCTGCGACCCCTCTTTCTCTTGCGCCTGCCAACGACGAAGGGAGATTTCCTCACTCAGATACTGCATCCCTCCGCCTCAGCCGTCTTCCGACTATAATTATAATTGTCGCTAAATCTCTTCGTATTTCAAGCTGATGCATTGCCTATGTTCGGAGCCGATGATCTCTACCCATGCTTGACGCTTGGTCTATCATGTACCAAGCATCGTCGTCGCCAGCGTCGATGGGGAGCTCACATTGGCACCGTTCCTCGTCACGGTGCTCCTCGAGTCTCACGCGTCGCCGAGGGTCTGAACGCGAAATGCATGTGTCGCTTGCTTGGTCAGTCTTGTAGTTGCGAATCAGGTCCGTCTCCTTCATGATTGTTGGTACCATTGCTCTTCCGGGGAAACATTTCATATAGGTACTCGTGGAGCAGAGGAATTCGGGACATGCCAGCAAATGCCGCCTTAGTTGGCCTAAGTTAACTGCTTGCGGAAGTGCAGAGGAAAGGACACAGATACTCACCACCAAACGACTCCATGATCGAACTTCATCGAAGTTGTAGTAATTGTTTGCGCGCACATTACGCTGCGACGATCCCTAACAAATGTACAAGAACAACATCACTCGTTTGGAAATCACTCACTCCCTCGCCCCCTACAGCGCAGATTAGTACCAACCCTGCGGTTGTTGGTGTATTCGGCCGCCTCAGTGATCCGGGAACGCCGTATCAACATGGGTCCCCACCGGCTCAATTCGTTGCGGTTTCGCAAAAATTTGATATATTGCAAGTGACGACGCAGGCCAGCGCGCCCACACGGCGACCGACATGCGGCCTTTTAACGGTCCACCCACACGCTCGCCCGGACCCTGCCTGCATCGCCCCGCCGATCTGCATACCAAAGCCGAGTCAGCGGCCGCCCGGGCATTGCACCTCCGTTCGGAATAATCCCAGAAAAAAGTATCGTAAAAACCACTAACTTACTTTTTCACTCGGATTTGAGAGCTCTATGATTGGAGGAGAAGCTGACAAGAGTATGTCAAACGGTGACGTGATTGACCCAGCTTTATAGCAAGAACAACTGTCTTCCTGCCTCACTTAGGGTCTGCCTAGTAGTAGCGGGAGACTACGCTTCTCCTCGTCTTCCAGTACTGTAGCCTGTTCCGTTCCGTACCTCATCTTAGCTTCATTGGGTAACTCAAGCTTTCTGACGATGAATGATACAATTTGCCTTCGAGGCACTGTGCTTTATGTATGTACTGGTATAGACATGTACGTATGAGACACATGTACGTATGTACTCGTTATGGACATATACACAGACCTTCCTACTCTTCCATGTCAGAAATCCTTATCTTCATTTTTGCCAGCACGGGGGGAACTGGGAGGGGAGGAGGATGCAGAGCTAGAGTTTTCAGGTGAACTGGTGCGCGATTCAATTTCTGCTTCGATGGAATCGAGTTGAGCGCTCGCGACTGCCACGGACAGCAGATCTTCATTGTATGCTTCATGTCGGAATTTCATGAGATTGTCCAAAGCCAAATTTTCTGAAATGAAATCGTCCTTGTGACCTTGGTGTACGCAAGTAAGGTAATTCGTATAATGTCGAGCCTCTTTCAACTCCCATGCCGAGGCCAAGGCACGGAATCGCCTGGTCTCCCGGCTCGCATGCTTCATCAAGATAGCTTCTTCAAGGGCCTGATTGGTAAATCGTTTCACGCATGTGTCGAGGAGCGGCTGACCCTGCGATAGTGTTACTTGCAGATCAACAACGAAGATATTCATGAGACAATACCTTCTGAACGTCACTGAGGAACACTCCAGAGTCTCCTCCAGGCCTGAATGTTTTCTCGATGAAACGTTGCTCCAGAGAACCTGATAAGAGAGCTCCAGGTCGGCGATAAGGGGCCCACGATCTGGACGAAGGACTGCGGGGCTTAGAGCTATGCGAGGAAACAGAGGCGGTGAAAGCACTGGGAGAAGAAGGGGGATGGAGTGGGGTGGAAGGGGGAAGGCCGAAAGATGAAGAAATGCAGACTTCATCCGCAGAAAGACAGGGATATGATTCTGGAAGACAATGGCCGCCATCTGCGTCAATTTCGCCGCTACCATGTAGCAGGGCGGGGGGGGGTGTGGTTCGAATCATATCTAAGACTTCAAAGTGGTGGTATTGAACCCGTTTGACTGGGAGTATGCTGAGGTGTTCAGCTGCAAGAGGGAAACAAGCGTGAGAATGCCCATTGTGCATTGGAAGGGAATCGGAGCTTGAAAAGTTCTTGACACTTGATCCGATCGCCACTGCATCAAAAGAAAGTCACCTCATAATATCTCAGGGGCGAGCAGCCCTCAGAGTGCAACTTGAACCGAGTCAACGCCATTGTTAATCTGATTGTCCGAGAACGAGAGGCATCGTGTCCGCATTCTTGTGTTTTTCGATGAAGAGTTGGTGAGGATGACATGTGAAGACCATGCGTTGAAGAGAATGAAGTGTTGCACGTCGAACACGACCGCGGGTGAGCCACTGAACCTAAGGTGTGGTCTGCGGACAACGTTCTGAAGAGGAACCTGGCGATAGTACTTGGCGCCGATCTGTAACTTGGCGCATCGCGAATGATTGAACCGCGTGCCATGAACATTTAAAACAGAATTCCGCCGCGTGAATAATCCTGAAAATGTGTGAACAGACTTACAACATTAGCATTGGCGGTGTTGTTGTTCAGGGTAGGCCACGTATATCGCTGAACGTCGCAGCAACACCCACGGAGTTTTAGTGCTAACTTGAAGGAACAGATCTCGGAGCGGACCCGTCATTGGCATGGTTAGTTGCAGTGATAATATGTTGTGCACTGCGGGATTTGTCAAAAACGATTGAAGAAACTGAGAAAAAATACTTGAGCCGCAGCCTAAAAACGGCGAGGTGGCGATGTTTGAGAATCTCGGGGCCCCCAGTATAAGTATGTCTGACAAGCATTTTCATGACACCCGAGGCGTGGATGGCTGACCCGACCCGACCCAAACCCATCGTCCGAATAACAGCAGGGCCTGGAACAGTAATTAAGTCGTGCAACCCGCAACTTGACCACGGAAAAAATAATTACCATGTGGGGGTTGTCGTTTTAGCCTTGGTTCGTGGCAAGGTGACTGGTCACAGTTATGTACGTTGATAGACTCCGCTGAACAGCTTCACAAGACACTTGATATTATAAGGCCACTTCGATAAAGGCGACTTTGCCATGTTCGATGATCATGCCAGTGCCCAAAGCGAGGTCAGAGGTGAACCAACGTGTTCGGGAGGCTTGAAACTGGACCCCCGATTCTGCAAAGAAATCTTGTAACGTAACAACAGCAGGCACTACCGGCATCATGAACCATGCATTGATCGGCGGCTCATTGAATTCGTCGCCCTTGGTGCCGGGCCGGAAATGATCCCGACGGGCCGCTCCACGATACATCGCCTTGCAACGCGGCACTTCCTGAGTTACATAATAGTACAAGGGCCGGCGTTGCCGGCTGGGCACCTTGCTTGGGGGCGCTTTGTGATTCATTGCCTTATATTGGACTGTCGTCAATGCCGTCTCAGTTGTGAGAGTAGTAGGGACTTCTCAAGAATTCAATCATCATCATCATCATCGCGAGTGCCACGAACGGCGACACGATTTAGTCACGACACGATTTCGTTGCTGACACAATTCATTTACTACTATGTACGTTTTGCACACAAAGCCTACACGGGGAAAGGACCTTGCCAAGCAAGGTGACATTGAAATCCCCGTCACGGTTTTACTGAGTCCGAGTCTTGCACACGTTTCTGCCAAGTACAATTTAGCAGGTGTGTACCCCGCTCCCCAGTACACGGTACCCATCACGCACGCTCGTCTGCAGTGTACATACACGAGTCCACATCACCAGCGTCAGCATCTACATCTCCACCCACCAACTTCCCACTATACCTCGATCCATCCAGATCAGCAGCCTTCACCCAACCCCGACGTAGCATCAGATCATTCCGCATGTAGAACCGGTCGTGATACTCCAAAGTCTCTTCGAAACACGCTACATATTCCATTGGCTTCGAATCAGTCACCACGTAGCGGTGCACCGTGTCCCTGCTTCCTAGAGGGTTGCCGCATCTCAAATTTCAGGGCATGACACGCACAATGTCACTCGACCCGCCTTCTAGTTGAATTTTTTGTCTCGCATACAGCATGCGTTGCTTATCCGGGGATATTACCCCTTTTATTTACATAATTTTGCAGCTTCTTTTTCATAGTTTCTGGGGTCATTACTTCATCGGATTTTACGTAGGGAGATAAGGTGGGAAAAATGTCGAACTATTACAGTACAACTCAAGTAGCTCATGCAATGTGAGCGAGTACCCTCTGAAACCCTTGCCGCAAAGCTTCCACCAGGAATAATCCAGTAAGCCCCCGATTCAACGTTTCTGCTTATAGAAAAGAGGACTCCCGGAGAGGAATGAGAACTGGCGTTCAGTTCTCGTTCCTCTTTGTGATCGCCTCACAACTGTCAGTTCTCATTCCTCTAGTGCCAGTGAAGTACCCACCCAGACCTACGACGTAAATGGCTTCAAGGTCTCAGGCTCGAGGAACTAGAGCCTCTGGCCAGACTCAGGTGAGTCTTCACTTGTTCGCTTTGCAGTCGCTGATTTTTACCCCAAGTATCGTAGCCATCCATATCTACGGCCATCGGACACTGTCTCTCTGCCACAGGGAGGCCCACTACCCGACCACAATGATAACGACGCCGATCCCAGCGCTCCCCCCGATGCCCCGATCTTTCCTTTGATGGATCATCCCCATCATCACCAACCCGCCGATTATGCTCACGAAGTCAACTTCGCCGGTGCTCCTCCCACTGCGGATCACCACCTTTACGCCCACAACATTAATCCCTATGGTTTCCATGCCCACTACAACGTCAACGCGGCTCCTTTCCATTCTCACGGCACCAACGCCAGCGCTCCCCCCATTCCTTTCCGAGTCGGTCCAGTCTTCGGTCATCCCATCGAAAGCCTGATATATGAAGATCGGCAGCCCCGAACATTGTCACGGTGGCACAACACGCCACAAGGAGTCGACTTCAACCCTGGACCCTCAACGTTCATCAATGATTATATATCTGATCGCTTAGTACACTCTGATCATCCTGAAGTGTTGACACAGGACATGCAAGTTCAGTCAGTCCTAGACGTACGTTATCTTGGCCATTCAATCTCCCTATACTAACCTACTTTAGCCATATATGACCCACCGCTTACGCCCCGATCTTTTTGGAGAGTGGACAGGACACATGCCACTTCAGTCAATCCACGAGTCAGGCCAAGACGTACGTTATTTTTGACCATTCAATATCCGTATACTAACATACTTTAGCCATATATGTCCCACCTCTCACATGATCCTTTTGGAGAGCTGTCAGCAATGACACGCTCCGAGTCAGCCCCACGGCGGTACAGTGACTCAGTTATGGTTAACCCCGGGCCGAAGCCTGCCACCACATCCCCGCTTGCTACCATGTCTGGCCCAACTGCCCCGTCTGGCCCGACGGCCACCCCATCTGGCCCAACTGCTATCCCGTCTGGCCCAACTGCTACCCCATCTGGCCCAACTGCTACCCCATCTGGCCCAACTACTACCCCGTCTGGCCCAACTGGCCCAACAAACAACCCATCAGACCCGCCTGCCACAGACTCAGCCCTGAAACACGAGTGCAATGAACTCACACACCAGTACTACTGCGGCGAAAGGCCTCTACGGGACCAAAACGCCGACAAGACTTGGTTGAGCGACGACCTTGTTGCTAATATGGCCGTGCGTCATGGTGGGTCCGACATAGGTATGTCAAATTGTTCGTGCGCGATGATAATAGCCGACTAATTGACAATCAAGCTGCGTGGAAGAAAGCTAATCGAGTCATGTTGCAGAAGACGGCTAGACACACGCTTAACGATCTCAGCTCCGTCTTCAAACGAATCGCCAGCGTCGTCGTTCACTGTAACTATGGCCTGTTCGTTCCCCTGGAATATCGTGTTGACCTTGCGGCCGAGTGGACTCCGAACGTCACACATGCGCTGCAGGACTGGCGGTTTGCAGATGGCCAGAGATCAGTAAGTTCCTGAATTTTTGAACTACACCTCGTCATAACTAACCGACCATCATTTACAGCTCGAGTCCGATCTGTCTGCGACGATACCTTTCGGGCATCCCGCGCTCGTTACCACAGTCCTAATCGGGTTGTGGTATCAACCTACCAGGAAGAGACCACTCTTCCAGTATCTACCCGATGGCGACGTCGGTCTCGATAAAATGCTCGCTTACTGTTGTGCAGTTCTCCGCTGGGCGTTAACGAACCTCAAACAAGGACCAATGCTTAACTTTGAAGCAGAAATTTTTGGTGAAACCTACAATGATGCGCTCGCACGGATGCAGAGACTGCGTGCCGACGGGGGACAAGAGGGTGCGCTGTTTCTAGAATTGATTGATCATTTGCGAGCTCGTGGTGCGGAGCTCGCTGCAACAATGTCGTAGTCACTCAAGAAACAAGTAACGTTGGTAGTACGAACTGTTGTATTTTAAAATCTACGAGTGTCATCGTGTAGAATGTCACGATCTGTTGTTTGCGTATGAATCAC
>JBBPOM010000916.1:0-15973 GCA_038091455.1 Leccinum uliginosum | reverse complement strand
AAAGGCTTCGTGCAGAAAGATTGTACCTTCTCAAGTCACTCGCTGGAAGAGTACTCTGCCTGCACCTGATTCTATGGTTGACGTTCTCCACATCACCGCACTCGTCGACGTCGTGTTCCATCCCCATCAGCAAACCGACCTTTTTCAACTACAGAGTCACAGAACTGTGAAGGCTACACAGAGCATTGACTCATACACAGTACTTCACAGACTTCCCACAAAGCAGACCTTTTCCCACTACAGAGTTACAGAACTGTGAAGGCTACACAGAGAATTGTGAAGGCTACACAGAGCATTGACTCATACACAGTACTCCAGTCTTTCTACAAAGCAGAGCTCTTTCCAATACAGAGTCACAAATCTGTGTAGTCTCGGCACCGTGAGCCATTCACTAGTGTCGGAATTTTCCGTGCATCGAGTCACACATGTCACGCACCCCACCTTTTTGGATTGAAATTCTTAATAAGTATAATAAGTATCCCCAAGTTGTTACTGATCTCGACGAGCTGCGGCTGGATGATTCTACTGTATAATGTCTAATACTTGGAACAGGTTGTAAATAGAGAATACTAGCATGACCACAGGTGAGATGAGTAAGGATGAGATGGACAAGGACAAAGACAAAGAGGCATACTCACCGTCATTTTCATTTCGAGTCGTCATTCGTTGTTCATTATGCACGCCTCGTCGCCGTTAGCAAGGGCAGGGACGCGGACGTGTTGATGAATCACTGTGTCGGTGGCACGCCGCTGCGCATCGTCCTGCAGAACAAAGGGAGATGAGTGAGAATGGGGTGGACAAAGACAAAGACGAGGCCATACTCACCTTCATCGTTCATTGTCACCGTGCACGCCTCGTGGCCGTTAGCAACGGTAGGGACTCGGACGTGTTGATGCATCATTGTGTCGGTGTTACGCCACTGCGCATCGTCCGCATAATCGCACTGAGTTGTTGCGCAACGGAGGGAGTGGGACGTGTTGCGCCTCGGCGCCGTTTGCAAGGGCAGGGACTCGGACGTGTTGATGCATCACTGTGGCGGTGACATGCCGGTGCGCATCGTCCTGCACAACGAAGGGAGATGAGTGAGGATGGGGTGGAGGAAGACAAAAATGAGGCAAAGACAAAGACGAGGTATACTAACCTTCATTTTTGAGTCATCATTCGTTGTCATCGTGCACGCCTCGTCGCCGTTAGCAACGGTAGGGACTCGGACGTGTTGATGCATCATTGCGTCGGTGGCCCACCGCTGCGCGTCGTCCGCGTCATCCCACTGAGTTGTTGCATAACGAAGGGAGATGGGTGAGGACGTGGTGGACGAAGACAAAGACGAGGCATACTCACCTTCATCGTTGTCATCGTTCACGCCTCGCCGCCGTTAGCAACGGTAGGGACTCGGACGTGTTGATGCATCTTTGTGTCGGTGGCACGCCGCTTGCGCGTCGTCCTGCGCAACGAAGGGAGATGAGTGAGGATGGGGTGGACGAAGACAAAACGAGTCAACGACAAAGAGTATACTCACCTTCATTTTTGAGTCATCATTCGCTGTCATCGTGCGTGCCTCGTCGCCGTTAGCAACGGTAGGGACTCGGACGTGTTGGTGGCCCGCCGCTTGCGCAAAGTCCGCGTCATCGCACTGGGTTGTTGCGCAACGAAGGGAGATGGGTGAGGACGTGGTGGACGAAGACAAAGACGAGGCATACTCACCTTCATCGTTGTCATCGTTCGCGCCTCGTCGCCGTTAGCAACGGTAGGGACTCGGATGTGTTGATGCATCGTTGTGTCGGTGGCACGCCGCTGCGCGTCGTCCTGCGCAACGAAGGGAGATGAGTGAGGATCGGGTGGACGAAGACAAAACGAGGCAACGACAAAGACGAGGTATACTCACCTTCATTTTTGAGACATCATTCGTTGTCATCGTGCACGCCTCGTCGCCGTTAGCAACGGTAGGGACTCGGACGTGTTGATGCATCATTGTGTCGGTGGCCCGCTTGTGTCGGTGGCCCGCCGCTGCACAAAGTCCGCGTCATCGCACTGAGTTGTTGCGCAACGAAGGGAGCTGGGTGAGGACGTGGTGGACGAAGACAAAAACGAGGCATACGCACCTTCATCGTTGTCATCGTTCACGCCTCGTCGCCGTTAGCAACGGTAAGGACTCGGACGTGTTGATGCATCTTTGTGTCGATGGCACGCCGCTGCGCGTCGTCCTGCGCAACGAAGGCAGATGAGTGAGGATGGGGTGGACGAAGACAAAACGAGACAACGACAAAGACGAGGTATACTCACCTTCATTTTTGAGTCATCATTCGTTGTCATCGTGCACGCCTCGTCGCCGTCAGCAACGGTAGGGACTCGACGTGTTGATGCATCATTGTGTCGGTGGCCCGCCGCTGTGCAAAGTCCGCGTCATCGCACTGAGTTGTTGCGCAACGAAGGGAGATGGGTGAGGACGTGGTGCACGAAGACAAAAACGAGGCATACGCACCTTCATCGTTGTCATCGTTCACGCCTCGTCGCCGTTAGCAACGGTAGGGACTCGGACGTGTTGATGCATCACTGTGTCGGTGACATGCCGGTGCGCGTCGTCCTGCGCAACGAAGGGAGATGAGTGAGGATGGGGTGGACGAAGGCAAAACGAGGCAACGACAAAGACGAGGTATACTCACCTTCATTTTTGAGACATCATTCGTTGTCATCGTGCACGCCTCGTCGCCGTTAGCAACGGTAGGGCTCGGACGTGTTGATGCATCATTGTGTCAGTGGAACGCCGCTGCGCGTCGTCCTGCACAACGAAGGGAAATGAGTGAGGATGGGTTGGACGACGACAAAACCGAGGCATACTCACCTTCATCGCTCGTTGTCATCGTGCACGCCTCGTCGCCGTTAGCAAGGGTAAGTACTTGGACGTGTTGATGCATCGTTGTGTCGGTGGCACGCCGCTGCGTGTCGTCCTGCGCAACGAAGGGAGATGAGTGAGGATGGGTGGACAAAGACAAAGACAAGGCATACTCACCTTCATCGTTGTCATCGTGCACACCTCGTCGCCGTTAGCAAGGGTAAGGACTGTTGATACATCATTTTGTCGGTGGCACGCCGCTGTGTGTCGTCCACATCATCGCACTGAGTTGTTGCGCAACGAAGGGAGATGAGTGAGGATGGGTGGACGAAGACAAAAACGAGGCGTACTCACCTTCATCGTTCGTTGTCATCGTGCACGCCTCGTCGCCTTTCGCAACGGTAAGGACTCGGACGTGTGGATGCATCATTGTGTCGGTGTTACGCCGTTGTGGGTCGTCCGCATCTTCGCACTGAGTTGTTGCGCAACTAAGGGGGAGATGAGTGAGGATGGGGTGGTCGAAGACGAAGACAAGGCATACTCACCTTCATCGTTCGTTGTCATCGTGCACGCCTCGTCGCCGTTAGTAACGGTAGGGGCTCGGACGTGTTGATGCATCATTGTCTCGGTGTTACGCCGTTGCCACGTCCACATCATCGCACTGAGTTGTTGCGCAACTAAGGAGGAGATGAGTGAGGATGGGGTGGACGAAGACGAAGACAAGGCTTACTCACCTTCATCGTGGTCATCGTGCACGCCTCGTCGCCGTTAGCAAGGGTAAGGACTCGGACGTGTTGATGCCCATCATTGTCTCGGTATTACGCCGCTGTGTGTCGTCCGCATCATCGCACTGAGTTGTTGCGCAACTAAGAGGGAGATGAGTGAGGATGGGGTGGACGCAGACAAGGCATACTGACCTTCATCGTTGTCATCGTGCACGCCTCGTCGCCGTTAGCAAGGGTAAGGACTTGGACGTGTTGATGCACCATTGTCTCGGTATTACGCCGCTGTGTGTCGTCCGCATCATTGCACTGAGTTTTTGCGCAACGGAGGGAGTGGGACGTGTTGATGCATCGTCGCGCTGGGATGTCGCACGAGGGAGGAAGGAGGATGATTCGCGTTTGATAGATTAGTATTGCATTAAGGAGCCTGTAGGAGGTGAGTATCATGGTGAAGACGAGGACGAGGATGATAAGGACGCGGGTACTCACCTTGATCGTGGTCATGTCGTCGAGCCGCATCTTGCTGGGATGCAAGATCATGCATTTCTTCTTTGTCTACAGATCATCAACATGCGTAAATAAATCCATATTAAGATAATTGGGTTGCTCGGGTTTCTACATCCGTAAATCGTACCCTAATCAGGTTAGTCAGGTTGCGCGGGTCGCTCGAGGCTTACTAGCCTTACTAGTATGGCCTTCGCAGGTTAGAACTCACGAGAGCAAGCCGGAACGCTGCTGCAGCCACACGTATGGCATCATCGCCTACGAATGCAGGAGCTCTACGCGATGCGCATTTAATGTGATCAGGGCTGAAGCCACGACGAAGAATACGGAATGTAAATCGGATTGACGAGATCAAACGCGGTCTTTTTCGTGATGGGATACAAGAACCTGATCGTAGCGAACACACTGTACGCCCCACTTTAGAGTAGGATTTCTAAGTACAGTATTTATTCCCCCGCGTGTTACATTCCATCTAGTTATTCATACCATCAATTAATCGGCGAGGGTTAGCCGAGACAAGACTGTCCGTCGCGACACGTTTGTACAGCAGGCACTCCTGCGAAGCAAGCAACAGGGCACCAAACGACTGCTTCAGTCGAACGACCAGCCGTGGCACGCTAGATCAACTTGAAACCAGTGAGGAGCCCACGGGAGAAATCCCTGTCCAGAAGGAGACTGATCCAAGGATGAACGAGGACCAAGCCGTGCATTCAGAGCAAGTCTTCGTTGGTTTCGATGCGTACGTCGCCGAGGATGGGCGTGGTGGCATGATAAACATGAATAATCGAGTCCGATCCACGTTTCGCTGTGATAGCGGTGAGTGATGTCAGGGAGAAAACAAATCCGGGAAGGTGGAGTCGACCAGTGCTAGTGAGGATTGAAAGAGAAGGAAGGCTATGTAGTTGTTCGTACAACTGAGCGGCGAGCAAGGGGTCGGGTAACGACGACTACACAAGTCATGGTCATCCCGTCCATCTCGGCGGTCTCGATCGGGGGTTGCGGGACCTGAGGGGGCTCTATCTGGTCATAGACAGTGAGGTCGGCAGGAAGGTAGCTGTTGGCACTACATACTACTACTAGAGTTTCTAGTAGCCCGAGTCCAGGAGAGAAGTACTAGTGTGACGTTACCCGGCGATTGGGTCAAGATGTGTTCCAGAAGAGTCTGAGACGGACTGCTCACCTGCCCTCGCCGTATATGACCGGGAGTGCGACATCAAAGATACCAAACAGACAGTATGCGATATCTTCCTTCCGTGTTGTTTGGCGCTTTGAAGCGAGGTAGAGCTTCTCGCGCACCCTCGTTCCCACAAACTTTCAACACTTTCAATACGGGCTCAGGAACTTTGTGGAACAACACATTTATGTAAACAGAACAACTGGACATGTTGTAACACATATACAAGTACTTATACCGTTGGCCAAAAATACCAGTGTCATGGACAGTAGTACAATCGTCCAACAACCTCGCGTAAAGGTCACCATGAAGTATGACTACTGGTTTCAAAAACTTTGATGATGGGCCAGGTGAAAAGATATAGAGCATGGAACATGAATGACTCACTGTCGTCGTCCGACCCAAGTACAGTGCACGGATGAAATCCAGACGGGGAATCGGAAGTCAAGCACACGGCATAGTACCCATTCTTTCTTATCATTAATCGTACACGCCCCACGTAGTATTCCGCATCGACAAGCTTCTGACCAGCTTGGTTGACTCGCAGTCGACTGTATTGGAGCCGTAACAGGTCGCGTTGAACCAGCTGGTCTGCGAGATTTTTTTGGGTGGCAAGTATGCCGCAGTTAATTCGTGCACTTGCAAGTAACAGCCGGGCTTCCGACGGGTTACGTGGAATCGGGATGTCCTCGCAACTTGAAGAAACGCGAAGGCTCATCGGATCCTATATTTTGAAAGCGAATTCCAGAATGGTGATTTCAAACCTCTTGGAATCGAACGGAACGCTAAACTTACTGTTATTGGAGACAAACGAAACGAAGCGTGCCGAGGGCTTCCATCTAGAACAGGCTCCAGGAACTCCTGCTTGCAACTGAAGGGGTAGTTGGACTCGGATGATTGCCGGGAACGTGTCATGGAGTGTAGGTACTATGTACATATGAAGGCGGGATGTGAGTCGCAGTACTCGGAACTTGCCGCTCTAGTAGCGCTGGCTCTCTCGAATACCTTTCTTTCTTAGGTCCTGCCGGTGAAACCTTATTATGCCCAAAGTGAAAAAGAGACTGCGACGTACTGAGAAAATTTCGTTCTGCCCTGATTGCGGCAAACGATTCGCCAACGAAACGAATGTCCTCCGGCATATGAACCAACCTACAAATGGTTGCGGTTCTCTCGTCAACGACCAACCCTCTTACCTTCACATGCCGTTCCAGGAACCTATAGACTCCCCTGATCAATCTCAATTTATACCCCCTAGAACACCTCCTGACATATCCTTCGATACCCCCCAAGTCCCAGACGATTTGGACCTTCCAGATTTGGACCTACCCTCGGACGGATTGAATCTTCAAGTACCCGACTCTGCTGTCGAGTCTCCCAACGTGGAATACTATCCGGGAGCTTCCGAAGTCTTCGCTGGGGGCAAGACATTTATAGAGACCTTTTTTTCTGACAGGTATGGGTCATTGCGTCGAGACAACCTGTTTTATCCGTTCGCGTCTCGAGAAGACTGGCAGCTCGGATCGTGGCTCATACGCTCGGGGCTGAGCATGGCGGAAATGGACAATTTTTTGAAACTGGATCTGGTCAGTATCTATGTATCACTTGCGCGTTTGCTCTCTTCTGATGTACAACTGCGTTTGACCAGATAAAGAAGCTCCCGATCTCATTCCGGTCTGCAAGGCAACTACGTTTGCGTGCGGAGATGCTACCGTCCGGTCCTTCTTGGAAATCGCTTTCGATTCGTCCAACCGCCCCAACAAAGCGCGCTGTTGCCCTGTATTACCGGGATCCTATTGATTGCATTCAAGCGTTGCTCAGCAACCCATATTTTGAACACCACATATCGTTTGTCCCTCAGAAGGTGTGGTCCACGGCTGCGCGTATGGTTCGTGTCTACGACGAATGGCTCTCCGGAGACCATGCTTGGGAACTCCAGGTAAGAACCCGCTCAATTTCTTTTCTTTTGACTAACTTGGTATCTCTGTAGAGTCGTTTACCGCCAGGATCCACGTTATTAGGTGTTACGTTGTCTTCGGACAAAACAAACATCTCCGTCATGTCCGGCAACCGCATGGCGCATCCATTACTTATTAGTCTCGCTAACATCGACGCCAACATTCGCAGTAAGGGTTCACTTCACGCCCATCTCCTCCTTGCACTCTTACCGGTGCCTTCATTCATTCACAAAACGTCTCGGATTCGTAGTCTCTTGGCCGACCGCTTATTCCACAAGTGCTTAGACATCGTCTTGAGCCCGTTGAAGGTTGCAGCGGCCGTCGGGATAATGATGAGCGACCCCGTAGGGAACTTGCGGTATTGCTATACTCCGATAGCCGGCTATACCGCGGACACTCCGGAGCAAAACTTGCTTTCATGCACAAGCCCCAAAGCTTCCCCGGTGTCTACGGCTTCTTATAAAGAGTTCGGTGATGACATCTGCCACCCTCCTCGCACCGCCGCCAAGACTTTGAACGACATCCATGCAATCTGCTTGAAATGTGATCCCGACGATCATGTTCGATTTCTCAAATTTGCGAAGGACTACGGACTTAACGGTGTCGATGTACCGTTCTGGATCGACTGGCCCTTGTCGGACCCGGACAGATTTCTCAAGCCGGAGGCCCTCCACCATTTTCACAGGTTTTTTTTCGATCACGATTTGCAATGGTGTATCTGTGTTGTGGGCGAAGAAGAGATAGACTATCGTTTCTCGCTCATCCAGACATTGGTCGGATACCGTCGGTTCAGCGAAGGCGTTTCGAAGCTGAAACAGGTAACAGGACGCGATCACCGATCTATGCAACGTTACGTGGTTGGGATCATCGCTGGAGCGGTTCCTGTACGGTTCCTCACTGCCGTTCGCGCTCTAATGGAATTTCGATACCTTGCTCAGTTACCATTTTTTACTGAACATACATTGCAGCAATTGCAAACTTCGCTCCAGGTGTTCCACGATCACAAGGATGCAATTGTCGCCACAGGTGCCCGTTCGGACAACTTTTACATTCCGAAGCTCGAATTGCTTCAGCACGTCGTACCTTCAATTCGGGACTCGGGTGCGGTCATGCAATGGAGCGCTGACGTTACCGAGCATGCGCATGTTACCGAGGTCAAGAATCCCGCGCGCGCCGGCAACAATCAGGATTACTACTCGCAAATTGCCCGCCACCTCGATCGAGTGGACAAGTGCTTCCGGTTCGACCTGGCAACCCGTATCGCCTCCTCGCTCGGGCTGGATGCTGAGGATCACGACGACGAAGACGACGGTGACGGAGAAGAGCATGAACCTGATGGAGAAGCACGAAACTCCTCGCTTTATCATTCCCCGACCCGCAAAATCATTAACTACTTTCAAGTTGCTCACGCGATCGCTGGCGATCCACGTCCAGATGTTCCGAAGCCACCGAGAACCTTTGCCACGTCCACCACCGCTATCCATTTGGCCCTCAAACCCCATCTACGGACGACCATCTCGGATGCCTCTGAGCTTTTCAACCTTCCTGATCTCCATCACGCTCTGTGCAGGTATTTAGATCGTTCTTCGACCGGTGAACCGATTGATATCTCGGGACGGCGACAAGCCGGTGCATCTCGTGCTATACTTTCGGATAAGATCCACGTTTGGACGAAGATTCGCGTACAGCTACGAAAATGGAATATCTCCGACCCGGGTTTGGTAGAACCCGCGCAGACCTTAGTTGTCGCACCCCCCTCGGCAAAGTATCCAGCTGGTCGCTACGATTGTGGCATTGCTAGTCTAACTTCTGATAGCAGTTGGCCGACCGAGGGGCTATCCGGTTTGCTGCGATTTCTGATCAGTCCGACTTACGATACTGATTAAAACCTTTCATAGGCCATTTCATTGTTCAGCTGCGCCTAATTTTTTGCCTGCACAATGGAGACCCTCTGGTATATGTTCAACGCTTCAATCGTCACCTTACACCGGACCCTGCGTCTGGCCTGTACGCTCTGAAACGCGCCATGAGAAGGGATGGATCACGCATCGGGGACGTGATCCCCTTAGCTCATTTACGTTCAGCTGCCCATCTCATTCCGAATTTTGGTAGAGTAGCTAATCCGCGCCTCACCCCACACACCAGTTATGAATTCTCCACAGACTTTTGGCTCAATACGTACTGGAACAAGGACTTTTTCTATTCCCTCATGTCTACGTAGCTACACCACACCGTGACGACGAATAACATCTCTTTTTCTTTTGTTGTGTAGTCAATTGTGGAGTCGCGGAGTTCAGCACAGTATCCGTTGAAACGACACCACCGCAACACCACCGTCTTTTGTTCATCCTATCCCCCTCTACGACTCGTCGCTGTGAGGATGGCTCCTCGTACCCCACCGCCCCAACGCAATGCCGCGACCTCCATGTCGATGACACCGTATCAACTGAAGACCGGGTCTATTCCGACTTCGGCAAGAGTCTACAGTGCAGTGCCACTGAACCAAGATCTCACAAATGAGTTGGAGGGTGCTACTGTCGTGGAATTAGACCAAAAAAAAGTAAATAAGCACTATATTCTACACCCCTACGACCATCTTCCGCCTAGCCAATCAACAGCACCAGACCCTGCTACTATAATGCGGAATAATGAGCCACTTTACGACTCGGCAACACAATCTTGGGACCCATCCTACCTCCCCCACATCCTCCGTAATTCCCCATCCGATTCACAGACCGGACAGGGCAAACGCAAGAAGAAAAAGAAGAAGAGTTCCAAGTCCGTACCCCCTCCCAATCCGGATGCAAGGCCCCGGAGTATGACGATCACCACGGAATACCACGGCACTCAAGGTCCCGTAACCGAGACCCAGAACGGAACGTATCTACCGACAGCTGGATCGGAAGAGAGCACGGTCGCTCGGTGGCTTAACTACATCGCCGATTCCCTTCGCTTACACTACGAGTCATCTAGCTCCGAAGCAGGCCCATCAAGTCGGACGAGAGGGAGCGTGAAGCGTACGCAGCGCCGTTGGTCGGCAGAATCATCCACCAGGGCCCAAAGAGTCGAAGAAACCGACTTACATTTGAAGCCGGACATCGCTCTGTTGCAAGCGGACGAACACGACGATGCATACCCCACCTTCTCCTGGCGAAACGTTGTATCCTTCCTCGAACTCACTTCCGAAGATTTCTCCTCTCGCCAGCGCCTTCAACTCACCAAAATAGCCTATGCAATCTTCATAGCGCAACCCGGACGCCGTTTTGTGATCGCGTTGTCATTAGCAAACAAAATACTACGCCTTCATGTCTTTGATCGCGCCGGGGCTGTCTACTCTCGTGGCTACAACTTTCATCAAGCCGCATCATTTCTCGTCCGGGTCCTCTATACCCTGATCACGGGCCCCCCTGAATCCCTCGGTTACGACCCCACCTTGTCTTTCTCGACCACCATCGATCGTATACACCGTCTTCGTGCTGAACCCCACATATTCATCCGGAAGAAGAAGTATATCATTCAATCATTGCTTTTCTACAATCCTATGATCCGCGGGCGGGCAACCCTTTGCTTCGTCGTCGTCGACCCTGTGGACTCCCGGCGGTACGTCGTCAAGGACTGCTGGACTCACACCGGACGGGTAACGACCGAAGAAGACATGCTGCGGAGAATCAAAGCAAATGGTCTAACGTATGGAGTGCCTGATCTCGAGGCAGCGTGGACGGTCCAAGTAACGGGAGTAGATGATTCCACGTCTCAGTGCCGACCAAGTTACTTATTCAAGCGAGGTTCTTCCCCCTCTGAGACCCGGATTCATCGTCGCCTACTCCTCACGCCTGTCGGGGAACCTTTGACAAGGTTCTCGTGTAAACAAGAACTGCTTAGCGTCCTCATCGACCTTGTAGATAGTGAGTGCTTCTCGACCTTTCATGTGAGTTGGAGGATACTAATCTCATTTCCAGTCCACGAACGTCTCGTCGATGTTTGTTCTATTATCCACCGCGACATCAGCCTCAACAACACAATAATGTATTTCTTCGAGGGCGCTTGGCCGCCTCACGTTACTGAGCATGGCGAACTGGATGCTCGACTGGCCGAAAGGGACAAGATCATCGGTCAACGTGGCTTTCGTCGCGGTCTTCTCATCGATTTCGACTACGCCAAGTTCACCGATAAAACGATGCCGGGTGTGTCCGAAGGTCATCGAACGGTATGTGTTACTGCTACTATTTGTGGTCGTGTGCTCATTACTATCTCCAGGGCACAATCCCCTACATGGCAATTGAAATTCTGGGAGAATATGCAAAGCAGGAAGGTACCATCGACCACCAAGCTAAGCACGATCTGGAGTCGTTTGTTTACGTTCTGGTCTGGATCTGTGTGCTCTACGGAGACCCACGAAGTGGAAACGGCGCTCGTGATATCAGCACGACATGCTTGAGCGCATGGACGACCCCGAAGTCTCTGAAACAGATTCGTCAACTCGCAGTTTTCAAACGTGGTGATATTCATGATCGAGTCGCCCTTGAAGAATTCGACAACTATTTCAAAGATCTCAAAGACACTGTTGGGGCTCTTTACGATGCAATTCATGCAAGCAACTTTGGTGGGGCGCCGCTCAGCCACGCGACGATGAAGAGAATTTTGCTAGACGCCTTTTTCACCGTCACGGAGCCCACGTTGAAAAGTATTGAACGATTCGAAGCTGGGACGAAGCGCAAAAAGAAATCCGGGAACGTAGTGGCGCAAACGACTAAACAACGTCGCCTTCACTAGTACCGTATGTACTATCTCCTAGTTATTCCATATATTTATATTCCCTAGTAGTCACGTATTTCCTCGTCTCCTACTTTTGTTGATTGGCACGTCATGTACCTCCACGCTGCGAGCTCGGGATCGTAGTATTCGCGTATTTCCTCGTTGTCGTCCTCCGAGTCATCATTCTAGTATCACATTTCTTAATCTGGTCAAACACAATGTGATCTGAGCACGTGTTTACCCGAATTTCATATAACGGGTCGAGGCTATTACCTCCCGCCGTACTTAATTCCGAGTCGTCGCACCAGGAATATCAATATCTCGGCGCACACTGGCAACATACATGAACCGTCTACCACCGGCAGAGGCAGTGAGTCCTGGCGACTTGAAGCTTCAATAGTTTTGTGATCGTTGAGACTGATCAGCCGGGCATGGCAGTCTAAGAGGTAAGTAAGTTCGCCTGTTAGACGGGTAACGTGTTTTCTGACACATGATGCGCCTTTTTCGATAACGGCGACCTGTACTGGTTATAAAAACCCACTGCTCCCAACCGAGTCGTTGGCACCTGTTCTCACACAGAATTCCCCGTTCCATTCCTTCAGCATGGCAAGACGCGTAAGGCAGCAAAAGCGACCTACTCAGATGCTTGACGACGATACCCTCGAGGTCGATGTTCGCAAGAAAATGAAAACAGTGGCTGTCAGTCTGAGCGGGGATGGTAAGGAAACGGTTCCATGTCTATCGATACTCACTTCCAGTTCAACACACAGGGATGGATCGTACCTCTCAGGCTGATCAAATGGCAAGGCGGTCTAGCAGGTCGAACATCGGGAAGGGCGGACAAAAAACCCAACTGGAGAACATCGAACGCGTTCAAACGCAAACCAAGGTGTCCAAGCTTTCCATCGCAACTTCAAACGAGCCTTTGAACCCTATGGCCCCAATGCCCAGAGATGACGCAAGATCTCGTACATCAAGGGTATCTCACAATGACGCGGTATGTGATCGACCGCTCTGTTTGACACGTAGCTGAATAGTAGACAGGTTTTGCCTGACGCCTTGACCCACCCAAGCGCTCACCAACCACCTATTCCCACTCATCAAGCCTCGGTAGGGTCGCGCTACGGTTTCCGTGCCTTTCCTGCGCCTCGTGCCGGGTCTATCATTCTTCCGTCTCGTAGTGGATCCACTGCTCCTCCTTCTCGCACTGGCTCTATCGTCGCTCCATCCCGCGCTGGGTCTACTATCCCTCCGCCACCTCGCGCTGATTCTACTGGTTCTTCGTCTCGTGCTGGATCGGTCGCTACTCACGCCTCCTCGGGGTCTCAATTGCCATTGAGATCCTCCCAGGTTGCTCAGCGGACACGTGTCCCTTTGTCACGAACATATTATGATGGTTCAGAGGAGATGTCGCGCTTGAATAACTCGCGGCCTCCGTCTTACTGTTCTCGCAACGATGATACTGTGGAAGATGAAGACCTGTCTCAGGATTCTCCCGTGAATAATTGGAACTTTGATAGGCCGCTTCCCGGTGATATGCCCATTGATGAGATGTCACCAGACGAGGACGAACGAGAGGCTGAGGCGGCCCTTCGAGGTGAGTTAAAGTACTTTATAATGCGTTGCTTACCAACACCCTCTCAAGCACCAACCCCGAATGACGCCCTCCGAGCTCAAAGTCACGACACCGGTGCGTCATCGCTTCTTAATCAATGCAAGACTGACAACGGTTGAAGATCCTGCTGTAACGACCGAAGAGCGTCACAGGGACCGGTTTGACGATAGTGTTATTGGTAAGTTGCTATCCGTTAAATTCACAGATGGCCTAACCGCTAGCATAGATCCGACTCTACTCGATTCTAATAGCAACAGAGGTAATCCCGTTGCTGACTAGTATTCATAGGTGCTAATATATTGTGCAGGTCCGGCCCCTGCTACGGATCGTTCGACTCACGATGACGACTTCAGTGACGCCTATATTCGTAAGTCGTTGTTCTTTCAGCTTTAAATGGGTGACGGACGCGCTGTCCAGTGCCAGATCTACTCGCGCAGGAACGTGCTAATGACGGGACTGCTCGCGATGTCATGAATGAATACCATCAACGTAACCGTTTCCCCCAGCCTCCAGATCCATCAAGCTTGCTTGGTGTTCGTCGTCAACAACAACGCAGCTCCAACAGCAACTCTCGTTCTGGTTTGAATAGAGCACCGTCACCCGTCGTCTCCCACACCACGCTTGCGGATGCCCCTCCAGGTCCTTTGACAGGTCCCGCAAGTAAGCTGCGTGCCTATCCCCACAAGTTTCGGGAGGTTATCGAGCGCGCGAAGCAGATCTCCCAATGCGAAAGTGCATTGGTTGATCCCTTCCCAGGCCGTGCTGATTTCCTAGATCGCAAAAGTGTTGAACATTTCACAGAGGCGATCGCCGAGTCTCAGCACGTTCCGGAAGGTCGCAGACACTCGAACTATGTTGTGATCCCTTTGCTGACGAATCTACCAGGATATTGGCCGCAATACAAGAAGGAATTGGGGGTACTGGTGAGTGTCATTCACTTTCACTCGTTCGTTTTCTCATTCGGACTACCCACAGCTTTGGGAAGCGTTAATGTCTTGGCGCTCCATCATGAAAGCTAAAGCGCGTGAGGTCGTCGCGCGCTTTTACGCCCTCGGTGACGATCAATCTCCGGACCTGAACAAAAGCAATGCCGAGGGCCTCATCCGGGGGTCTGCTTTCACGCGTGACGGTGTCGATCACGAGGTGTGTCGAGTCGGTGAAGTGTTTATCATCGTTGACACAAGTTCGGTGTTCAGGGATCTACTAATAACATGGCTTCCCCTGCACTGGCAGCTCTCGTCATCGGGTTTTTTTACACTGGCGCGTCTGCCCTCGGTGCCCTATTTCCTGAAGTCTTTAGTTCCGAAGTGCCCGTAGTCACTGTTTGTTTGGCAGCTACCGCGGTAAGTTTCGTATCCTCACGTTCAATCATTAGTTGATCTTTTTATCAGATACGTGCTGCTCTTGACGAGTACACTGTAACTGGTGTTCGACAGGATCGACCGTTCGAGTATGCGGCCTACTCGAAGATTTATGCCAGCTTCCGTTCGATGCAACTCGCCATCGACAGGGATCCGAAACATGCTGCAAAGACGAAAGCGCTCAGAGCCGAGTGGGCTGTTTCTGCTATGTACGTTCAGTTTACGGAAATCCAAGTTCCCGTTCATGTCGCTGATGTTCACAGGGAACCTCTCAATGAGTTGGGGACTATCGTGGCATTTGATGCTGATTTCCAACCCGTCCTAGACTAGTATTTGATCTGTTGCGTGCTGGTGATTCGAGTGTGCTGGTGAATCGGTGCTGTACCTACCATACTATATATGGTAGTATGATGATTAGTAATGTGATTGTCTGCCATAACGTGCATTTAAAATAAGTACAGTGTGAAGACCTTGGTGAACGTGTGTAGTTATCTGTGTATTCTATCAAGCGTTATGTGCAACTAAAATAGTACAATGTGAGGACCTTAGCAAGTGTGTACAGTGCTCGGGAGCCAGTTATCTGTGTATTCTATGAAGTGATGCACAGAAGATCAACAGAGTCATGAAATTGAATTGTTTACAGTCCTTACAAAGGACTGTAAATATCTACACTACTAGGTACCTTGCTGTGGTATCTGTGATACTACACAACTCTGTGCAGCTCTGCACAGCCTATGGCTGGTTTGCTGATGCATATAGGGGACAACAATGTATACCATACCCACTAATCTATGAACGAACTCATCCAGCTCCGCAGGACTGACGAGATTGAGCACGATCAACGCCGCCGTCGAATCTAGCCCACTTTGCCTGAAAGTTGTTGCGTGCCCAAGGATGGGTCAGCTGATCGAAATTACACGGTAAGCATCTGAAAAAAAAACATTAGCTATGGAGTGCTACATAGCATCTATTGACCTGTTAGACCCCATAGTCTTCCCCCTTCTATGTAGTACTACATAGACACTGGATTCTCGACTGTCACTACCGTAGCAAC
>JBBPOM010000915.1:0-15975 GCA_038091455.1 Leccinum uliginosum | reverse complement strand
CACAATACTATGTCCTCGCTGACGATACTCACCACCAACGTCCTTGTCCATAAACCCACCGGCGATCTCGTCCCTTCCATCCACTCAAGTCACCCTCCCACACAATGACTACATCCACCTCTGCATCAGGGCGAGCGACACCAAAGAATCCCGCCGATCAGCAAACTGACCCTACCCTTCACAGAGCTACACAGACTTGTGCAGACTCACAGACCTCACAGAAAGGTGCCTACTATTACAGAGCTTGGTATGTTTGTGCAAGCTAGTACTAATTGTTGCACAGTAATCGACAGAGCTGCCAAACGAACACAAAACAAGGCAAATGATAGTAACATGACAACTTAGAAGCCACACAGTACTTGACAGAGCTGCCAAACGAACACAAATTTAATCACAGTAGTAGCACGACAACTCAGAATATGCTGCACAGTAATCAACAGAGCTGCTAAATGCACACAAAACGAGGCATCATGTGATGTCATTGATATTTCAAATGATAGCACGACAACTCGGGATGACTCGGCCCAGGAACAAGACAAAGATAGCACGATAAGATATCAGAAAATCAAACAATTTAGAACGAGATAAGATAACCCGATAACCCGATAAGATCAGTCCCTTCTAGTCAAGTACGGCCTGAAAATCATCCTCATTGACCATTGCCGTCTTGCCGCCATCAAACGAAGCACTGTGCAAAGATGAGCAGTGTTCGAACGTGTAGACTTAACTTACCTTCCGACGGTTGCCCAGCTTCTTCTGAGCGCCCGGGTCATAGTAGCATGCTTAGCATTGCCGTCAATTTGGGCTTGCATGCTCATGAACTGCTTGAAAATTTTCGAATAAACGACGTATTCGAATTGGCGATCTTGTCGAACGCCTGTGATTATGTACTCATCGATACCGGCCCGTAACTGTAGAATAGCATGTCAGTACATTAGGCAATATTTGGTGCGTGCTTACTGCTGTTGCTGCAAGGCAGACAACGGACTTCGGGACCTCCCGCGAGAAGACTTCTGGGAAAAGGGCACTGAGGGCAGAGGGTCCAGTGTAGAAAAATTCGACGATGAGACCAGCTAAAGCCGGAGATGCCATGTTCCTTGTGGTACCCTGTAAGAAAGAAAGAAAATCAATTGAAGGCTCTACTAAGCGAGTCAACACAGACATCTTCTGTGATTCCGTCCCTCACAAACTTCGCACCCCGGATAAGTTCTTCAGCGCTCACCAAATTCTCCTCGGACGTTCGAGGGCCACCCAAAGGGTAGTGCCGGATAACGTATTCACGAGCCTTGGCTTTGAGGGTTGACCGCCAGGACATTAATGCCTCCCAAAGCTGCTGGGACATCAATACATGTAATAGGAAGGTGAAAGCACTTACGAGGACACCGAGGTCTTTGCGGTAATGTGGCCAGTATCCTGTATATCATCAGCGAGTGGCTAATTTGTGAGGATAACATATACCATGAGGAATGAACACGCCCTGTTCCTCGCGTTCGGCAATCGCTTCGGTGATGTAGTCCGAGCTCTTCTCGTCTACAAACCAAGCACGGTTTGGGAAGGGGTCCGTAGCTGCACCGCACTGCGCAAACTGTTTGGCTCGTTCAATGATCTCACGGAATTTAAACGGATATGAACGCAATCTTGTGGCGGCACCACTTAGTTCACCTGGGGGAACTGATACTAATCCTTCAATGACATCTGCACCGTCGGGGCCTTCTGTATCCAGATGCACGGTAGACGGGTCTTCATCCATGGGTGTATCTCTTGGGAGTGATCCTATAGTGTTGCCAGAAACCTGTTGTTGACGGATCTCGTGTAGGCGTTGAGGATCCGGAGCACGAGGGAACCGGTTTCGGCGGTGGTGTTCTTCGACCACATCGGTTTGCGAGCGCGATTCTTCGGCGAGCAACACTGGATCTTGAGAAACAAATTAGCTACATTCGACTGGAACACGATCACGTACCAATTGGAATGGAGTTCCGTTGCTGTTGCGATTGATCTAGACAACGGAGTGGGTAAACGTGCAATAATGATGGATGGCCAAATGCTTACCAGTGTGAGACCGACGATTGTTTCGAAGAAACTCCGCCGCCGCTCTAGCTTCTTCATCAGAAGATACCTCGTCGATGACGCGATCGCACTCAATTCGAATTATCAGATAGAGTCAGCATGAAAGGGAAGAGGTCCCTTACAGTGCCACCGCCAGGCTGTTGGCGCTGAATACCTTCAACGGGAAATTCGTTGTCGACTGCAACTTGTGCACGCCTATAGTAACCACGCTCGGGTAACTGGCTTTGCTCTTCATCAGAGTCATAACCACCGGCATGGTCGGAAGGCAGTGAATTGAAGGGAGTGGTTGGTTCCTGTGTCGTAGCTGTCAGCGACCCTTTCTGTAGAATTGAAATCGTGCCAGCGGACACTCTGTGAGACATTGGAACGGAAGATCCGCTGCGAGAGCTCGCAGGGATAGATCTGCCATGGGGACCTAGAGGAGTAAAGTCTCTATGAGACGTTGGAGCAACGGAGCCTCTACGAGAACCAGGAATGACGGAGCCTCGAGAAACCGAACCTCCACGAGATGCAGGAGCAACAGAGCCTCCGCGATGAGCAGGAATAACAGACCCTTCGCGAGACGAAGTGGCGACAAACGCTTGAGATGGTGGAGTCGCAACTTGAACTTGTCCACGTTGGTTTCCTGAGTCTGGAGGCCGAAAGCCATAACGAGAGCCTTGCACGGCTGCTTGATATACAGGTGGGGGTGCTCTGTCAAGATCTGCAGATACCCGACTTGCCTTGCTTCGTCATCAATACTCCGACCCATGAGAATGTGTAGCTTTGCGTACCTGCTCAAGGCCCGATTGATCGTCACCAGCTGGAGTGGGAGCAGAATGCACCTTGTTGCGGGGCTTAAGTTGCCTCGGCTTTGGCTTCACTGGTGCCATGGGATTCAGTGATTCGTCGATGGTAGCCATTTCCAGTTGGGCTGCATGCGAGGTCTTGGAAGCGGCCGTCCGTTCGTTCAGGGCGCGATCAATGTTCTGAAGTTGAACGATTTGCCCGCCATGCCCTTTATTCGCCCTGGAGGAGCGACGTAGAGCATGGGCACCCGCGTTGTCTGAAAAGATTTAGCGAACCTCTTAAACACTAGAAAATCCACACCTCGATCACTGAGACCCAGATCCTCGTCCACTGTCCTTTGTTTTTTGCGACCATCCAGGCTTGCCCCTGCGAACGTATCTTCGGACTGGATCAACCGTTTCCGCGGACCACCGTATCCAGCCATCTGAGCAGAGGGAATACGATGAAAAGGCAAGCAAGAACAAAATGGAACTCAACTTTCTTGCTTGTTAAATATTGGATGCCTGGGACTGATCACGTGTTCTGTGGAGAGGTACTACTTATGTCTAAGTCTTAAAATTGACGGGCGGAAATTGGAATTGGCACATTGATGCGTGGCCCTAAACGGAAGGTTGCCGCGACGCGCGAAACGAATGCGAGGACTCGGACGATCGCAGGACGACTCGGAGACACGAGACCCGTGCGAATGGTTGTGCAAACATGCCGAGAACTAATACTAGTATCACACAGTGGCAGACGCCTGAATCGACCGATTAACACGAAAACGACTCGGAGACGAGACGAGACGAGACGAAACGAAACGAAACAAAACGAAACGAAACGAAACAGAACGGAACGGAAAACAACGCGTGCGGAGAAGACAGACAGACACCTTGCTCGGAGAATCGAGACTCGAAACGGAAGGCCGTACTACGTATGTGCGCGATGGTGATTAGACCGGCCGACTCGGACTGCCTCAGGCGGTTACACTGTGACATAGAATTTTGGAAACAACTATCGTAAGATGTACTCAAGGGGGGTAGGTAACATGACACAAAACAAAACATGGGTAATACTAAAGATCTCATAGCACACTAAGAAGCTTCAACGAACAAAGATAGATAGACGTACGGAAGAAATTGCAACAGAAAACGCGTAAATTCAACGATACTAGTGGCGCCGACGACGAACAGACGGACGGGGCGAGGACTCGGCTTCATCGTATCCTTCTGTCGCATACGAGGGACGTTTCTTGGCAGCCCCCGGGCCCAAGCCTGTCCGAGTCCTTAAGAGACCGTACCCATACGCGTCCTTTGCTGGAGACCAATCGGGTACGTCTTTAACCGTGCCAAAGCCCTCTAGCAGGATATCCCTGACGATTTTGTAATTGTGCATAGTGTCAACTGTGGACCACGTATTCCCGAGTGCTGTGAGCAGTTTCTCGACGATTGGACCGAGAGGCTGGAAAAAAATGGTAAAGTCCTCGGTTACAGTGCTTGGTTCAGTTCGTATTCCCTTTTTATGAATTCCAAGGGCCACAGCATGGATGGGGGTGCACACCGAAACCCAAGTGTTCAAGATAGTATCCGTGGCGTGCTTGTCCTGACGAATGGTTTTGGGGCCAGCGTAGAGGACGCAGATCCAGATGAGAACATAGATCAGTGACTCTATGTCATCGCTGGCGGAGTGTACCGTATCGGGTTTCCTATAATGGAGAAGGATGTTGGCTGACATGAACGGTATTGTCCCCTGACAAAAAAATGATGAATGCGAGATGTAGACTGAGAGAGCGATACTTACCGTGCGGGCACCAGCACCGACGGGCTTGGATTGACCAGGTTGCATAGTGGTCGCGTAATCAAAGTCGACGAGAATGCCACGGCGCAACTCGCCAGCCTGGATCATTTGGAGCCTTTCTCCTTCCCACCGAGCGAGCTTCTGCTCGTGTGTCTCCTCTTCTGCTGGCACGGCATTTTCGTCGACGGGAACTTGAAGTTCTAAATGATCGTCGTTTGCAGGACTTGTACCCGGGCCGCCAGCACGAACCCTATGATCCTTTGCAAGAGTACTGATAACGTAAATCATGATATTATTCAAGCTTATATCACGGTGGAGAATGTGAAAATCGATGACGAGCTTCTGATGGACTGAAGACGATCTTAGAAGGCGACAGGGCAACTTAGTGGCTAGACGTACCGTCAAGGATGTCGATGAGAACGCTGACGAGTTCTCGGATAGACGTGAAATCGGTCAGGGGAATAGCGACGGGTTGCATAACGAGCCGACGGTGGACCCGAACCTCGTTATTGGAAGGGAGCAAAGCCGAGCGGCGTGTACGTGTCCGATCCTGCAAGCCTTTGATCTCAACAGTCCACGCATCTACGAGGTGAGGAACACCCTCGAGATCCTTTATTTTATTGAGTATATCCTCCTCACGGAACTCTCGGCTTTCATGAGTCCACGCATCTTTGATCACGTAGTTTTGGTTGTTACGCTTGACGTGCCAGCACGACGTAGCCCGGCCGCAGATTAAATAGCCGTAGAAAACTTTGCGTATGATGGTATAGGTGTGGGATTTTACTGAGATTACGCCAAAGTCGAGTTTCGAATTGGATAAGAGACGAGGAACGGGGGTGGAATACGTCAAGGTGATGTCGTATCCAATCTGTTCAGGATGACCAAACGCGAGCAAAGATAGCATGCGTAGCAATGTTCGGGGGGATCGGTGAATGTCATAGCCACGTGAATTGACGACTCCAGCGCGATCGAACATGTGGACGCGAAATTCCTGCTTCGCGATCGACAAGGCAAACAGGAACCGTCGACCTGGTTGAGACGCAAAGAGAGCGTATGCCTTGCGCATGATGGCATTACGCACGTTCCCCACACCAACAGAGTCTTGAAAAGGACTTGAAGTGAGTTCCAGAAAGGAGATGACCCCGTCCCACGAGAATTCTGGTCGAGGTCCGATACGGTTCTCCCGCAGAATCAGGTCAGGTTTCACTATCATCATATTGTCCTTGAAAGGTTTCCGTGACGCCTCTGACGACCAAAAACGTGTTGCCGCCAAACGACTGCGCGTAAGTGGCCCACGAGTAGGATCAAGGGCCACTAAGGCCTCTGTGACCTTATTCAACCAACGCGCAGTGCACTCTTCCTCGGCACCAGCATTGGGCAGGAAAATCCCTTCGATACTCTCCTCCTGCGAAGTCCCGGGGATGACTCTGCAGATAGACTCTCGTCTGAGGCGGGCCCTTTGAGACCGTGATTCGGAGCCGGTGGGTGACGGAGTTCTTAGGATATGGGGTAGTTCCTTTGAGTCCCAGTGGTCGTCGTGATATAGAGCCTGGTTTTGAAGCTCTAGAGACGTGATCTTTAGTGGACCGCCGGCTGGTGCTTGCGGGAGGTGATCCGTGGAGGGCGATATTTCGTCGCATTGAGCCAAGATGTAGTGGGAGTCGTTTGTGAGTGGGTCTTCGTTAAGGGTGGCACCTTCTAGTTCGACAAGAAGATCCTGGTTTATGTCTTGTGCCTGTAGAATTTTCCCGGTGGTGGGAACAGAGGTGCTCCTGATCTTGAGGGGTGTGTTGTGTGTCACTGCATACTGCAGATGTGTGTGCAGACTGTCCATGGTAGACCGTACCGTGACGGTCTCAACGTCAACGTTTCACCCACTGCGTAAACGGCATTCCACTGTAACTGACCATGCATACACAAAGAATACAACTAGTACATTACTGCAGACACCTAACACTAAGCAAGTGATAACGCATAAAAAATCTCTTTGTTCCAGTATCTATTGAGCCAGAATTCGTTAGATAGCTCATAGCAAGTGTGACGTGTCAGACGCGGATTCGCCTCTTTACCAAAACGTGGGATTAGATGGGCTGGGGAACGAATATGATTCAACGGAATGATATCTCCCACTCGAATTCCATTCCTGATCACACGTCTCAGGATGTGCATACCAGCAGCACCATCGGTCGTACTCGATGATTGAGAAGGGGCGGTGGCGTTGAAGCGTTGAACGTAAACTAGGAAAGTCTGACTGTGAAGGAGCCGAAAAATGAGGCGGGTTTGTACAACAGCATGCCCTATAACTTAGGCAATGAACATGTGATAGAATGTTTTGCTGCAAACGCACCTCGGAGTCCATTTGAAGGCCAATCGCTTTCATCCGATTCACTGACAATAGCACCGTCATATCGACCGCCTGGAAAGCGCGCCGAGGGAGGAGACGCAACGAGGCTTTGGGGCGGCTCAAACGATCGTGGATCATGGTATTTTGGCTGCTGGACCCGAACTTTGAACCAAATTTGAATCCGCTCAGAGTGATTACTTATTTCGCTGTGTCTGTCGATGTAATCAGCGATAGCTGCTCGTAGGTCAGGTAAATTAAACATCTCTGCAGCTTCATCAATCGAAGCCCTCAATGACGGCTTGAGGGCCAAGCGGAATGCAGTTGTGGAGGAAGCAAAAATTCTGTGAGGAAGAACAGCATTTGGAGCGGCGGCGCTGCTAGCGAGTTCTTCGGCCATCTCAAAATAGTCGACAACGTTACGAGTTGGGGAATAGTAATTCTTGACATCAAGCACTTCCGGGCCCGGCTCATGTTCGTCGTCCGCGTGATCCTCGTCATCTTCGTCAGATCCTTCGTGTTCGACGGAGGCAAGATGTACGGCGATGTCGAACCGAAAACATTTTTCGCTGCGGTCGAGGTGGCGGGCAATTTGCGTGTAATAGTCTTGGTTGTTTCCGGAGCGTGCGGGTTGCTTGATCTCAGTAACGTGCGCATGTTCTGTAACGTCAGCCGTCCACTGCATGACAGCTCCAGAAGCGCGAATAGATGGTACGACGTGCTGCAGGAGCTCAAGCTTGGGGATCTCCCAATGCTTGAGAGGCCCTTTGGAGCCCTGCCTCCCGCCAGCAGTGATAATAGCTGACTTGTGGTCATGGAACCTTTTCAGCGCTTCTTCGACCCTGGTCAACGCATCGTGGTCGAAATAAGGCATCTGAGCAAGGTAGCGAAAATCGAGAAGAGCGCTGATGGCCGCCAGGAACCTCGGAGATACACCACCCGCGATGATCCCAACGATGTATCTTTGCGCAGCACGGTGATCACGGCCCGTCACTTGCTTTAGCTTTGATACCCCTTCTGCAAATGAACGGTATCCAACTGCCGTTTGGACAAGAGAAAACCGGTAGTCGATCTCGTCAGGTCCGAGAACAACAATGCACCATTGCATGTCGTGGTCCCAGAACATGCGGTGGAAATGGTGCAGGGGCTCCGGTGTGATGAAGATTGATGGTTCAGAAAGCGGCCAATCCCTGAAAAAAGGCTTATCAACGCCGTTAAGGCGGAAAGACTTGGCGATCTTGAGAAACGCCTCAAAGTCGTCCGGGTCCGCCATCGAGGAGGCCTTTTTGATGTCGTCGAGAGTCATAGCGGCTGTGCGTGAGGGGTGGCGAAAGGAATCTCCGAATTCTTTGTATGTTGCAGTAGAGACCGGCGAAGCCTTGGGTCCAATGCACGTGAGTAAACCCTCCTCGGGTGTATCGGCAATATACGCAACAAGGAGAGGGAAGGAATAACGCAGGTTACCGACGGGATCACTCATCATGATCCCAACCGCAGCAGCAATTTTGAGGGGCTTCAGCACAAAATCTAAGCTTTCATGGAAAAGCCGGTCGGATAGCAGGCTGCGAACACGCGTCTTCTGATGGATGAAGGTCGCAACGGGTAAAAGCGCGAGGAGGACATGGCCATGTAGTGATCCCTTGCTGCGGATATCGGCGTCAATGTTGGCCAGGCTGAGGAGTAGTGGGTGGGCCATCCTATTCCCAGTCATCACCGAAATATTCGTCTTGTCGGAGGACAACACGACCCCAAGAAGTGTTGCACCATTTGGTAACTGATCCTTTGTCGAGTCAAAAGAGATCAATTTCTGGGAAGGATGGGCTTACCTGTAAACTCCAGGCATGATCACCCGACATCCATTCACTATAGACACGAACTATCCTTGCAGACGACGACCATACTCTGTGGGGGACAAAGGTGATGTGCGACGCAAACGACGGATGACTAAGTAGGGCCTGAAGACATTCTACAGGATCACGGTAGAATACGGTTGCTTTGCGCTTGGTTGCAACTTGAGTACAGAGAAGGTGTGATTTCCAGTGCGGTCCAGACGGTAACATTTCCGCGCGAAGGCGTAACTCCTTTGCTGTTTGAAAAGAGATGGAAAGTTGTTTGATCTGAGATACGAGTTAGGTATTTTTTCGAATCGAAAAGAAACAGGAAACGATTCTGAACCTACCAGTCGTAAGGATAAAAAGTTGTCAATGGCAGCCATGCTTAAGCGTGAGCGCAGAAGCCACGAAGCCAATTGCCATTCTGCCCCCGACGCAAAAGGATAATAGAGATTCTCCTTACGGTGGCCTGCACATTCATCGTTGAAAAATTGATCCATGAAAGTGGTGCCTCCCGGATATGTTGAAGGAGCATTTGGGTGACTGTCGACAACCTGGCCAGTGAGAAGACCTCGACGTTGTTCCGAGCTGGATGGGTGGTATGCAACCTCTTCGAAATGGTCCTGTGCTCGCACTTCATCAACAATGTCCTGATTATTGAAGTCGCCATGATCAGGGGTAGGCTGATGCCTCGGCTCCGAGTCAGGCAAAGGGTGGATGCCTGCGACATTGCGAGCAGGCGCACGATGGTCGTCTGGTAAAGTATTTGTCCAGGAGCCGCATGCGGTCGAAGGCTGATTCAAGTGTTGAAGGACCCGCGTCTCGTTTGCAAACCTCTTCCCGCAGTCGGGACAGAATGATAGTTTGTGTGCTCGATGAAGTCTAGGCATTTTGAACGTGGTATTAACTTGGATGCGAGGTACATAAACAATTGCATAACTACAAACATAACCACCGTAAATCACGTCATTCTGTGGTTCAACAACGTAAGCCCTTCCCAAATCTCACAAACACGTACATATGGAACAACGTCGGCTTCCGTTTCGTATTCGATGAGAGGCGTGGCGGTGGCATGATCGGGGGCGGGGTCAAGTTGAACTCAGTGAATCCGGCTCGTCTATCCGCGAGCGGACACGTCTAGAACAAATCATAGAACCACTGGCAACAAAGCTGTCATTGACGTGTAAGCATACTGGTGTCTGGGATAAACGTCATCCAGATGGCGTGCTGAGACTTGAGATGTGGGAAGGAACGGCTTGCATGAAGAAAAACTGGACTTACGACCATGCAAAGAGTACCGAAGACAGGTTAGCGACCGACCGAACATGGCATTGAGGGTTTCGTCTGGTTCACATGATGGCTTTTGAGAAGGGGCCCGTGGACGTTGATCCAAGAATTGCATGAGAGCGACGGAGAGGGAGTCTGCACGGGATTAGACTACTGTTGGAACATGAATGAAAAGGACGTACACTTGTCAAAGATCGCTTCAGGCGAAACCCTGGGAAACGGAGTGTGCAATGAGTGCGGACAGAAGGTCTGTGAGCAGGCATACCAAGATTGGATAGCTCGTACGTTAAAACGGTCGTCAGTAGGAAATGTGGATAAGACATACTTGTAAGTTGTCCACCATTCAATGAATTTCGGTTCGCCCAACTCATAAGGATGCAAGATTTTCCTCATGACCTACGAATGCTCATGAGTTGTATGATAAATTTTGCCATATTTCTAACTTACCGAAAGGATACTCTCTGCGTTCATCTTGTTGACGTCGTCAACTCGTCCCTATGATATCCGTATCCAATAGCTGGACGTAGAAACGGACTATGTCACCCTCGCAGGGAATCGTCATGGAGGACCCGTTCAATGAATGAATCGCAGTGCGATTACGAATATCTGGAAAGTTCGTTTCTGGTATCGCGTCGACGACACCCCAGACATATTCTGTTCGGTAGGGTTAGGCCTATGGAAAGCACAGTACAAAGTGAGTTGGATGGTCAACTCACCTTTCTGTACTTCGATGTCTGCGACCCTCTGCAATGCACACCGTAGCACACGTCAAGACCGATACAGTACAAACGAGAAACTTTCGTCACCTTGAGATGGGTCACGAGCACAAGCTTTTCACACGACCATAAGAACCATTTGGTCGGATCGTACTGATACCACTTGTAGCCATTGCGGTAATCCATAGGAAATTGGTGGTGGAAGTTGTGGTAATCTTCTCCCATAGTGATGAGTGCAGTAAGTCCGTAATCGGTGGGTGTGAGCTTGTCGTCGTAAGGTTTGTCTCCGAGCCAATGGCACAGTGAATTGACACAAAATGTAGACTTTAAGTTCATCAGATTCGTTCTCAGGCGTCCAAGAGGAAGAATACTGACATGCTGTACGAATACGAGACGAAGCAAACCCATCCACACGAATCCACCTTTCCAATCTCCCCATCCATACCCCGCCACTATGGTGGGCACGACGATGCCCATGATAAGGGCCAGAAAAAGATAGTACTTGTGTTGCCATTTGATGACTGGATTCGACCACAAGTCGCTGAGATCAGCATGGCCTGGCCTTTGCCTCTTGAAGATCATCCATCCGACGTGAGCGTAAAATGGACCCTTACGGGCATAGTAAGGATCGAGATCTGTGTCAGTGTACCGATGTCATGGGCATGGTGGGCCCTAGTCCACCGTACAACAGAGCCCTCGACTACACCGGCACCAATAATGGCGAGAATGACCTCTAATGTCCTAGTAACCTTGTAGGCACGGTGGGACCATAGCCGGTGATATCCAGCAGTTATTCCTTGGAGGATATTCAACAACTTACTCTCCACACGAAGAAGCAACGTACCAATACCGGTAAGGTGACCGTAAACCGCAGACCAGATGAGGGTATTGAGCTGCAGGGTTGTATACCAAAAACCGAGGAGGCCAAGTGTCGGTGGAACGATCAGGATGGAAATTTGCAACCAGTGTAGTCTTCTGTACCATTGGCAGTTGCCCCGAGTAATCGGCGGAAGTGCTGGTTGTGCCTGAGAGTATATGACACGAAGTCTTCTGGAACGTTATCAGAAGGTATATCATCTCCGTTTTCTATAAACGCAGGTTCATGCGCCTTGGCAGCCATCGGAGATGAAGCACAAACAAGAGGGGCCCGGAGTGCCAGTGGGTACGTTTGCTCTAGTTCTTCGTTGGGTAGTGGTTTATGACTGCTAAGAACTGCCTCACCTCATTTCACTGAGTGCGTAAGACGGTAACCGGAGTGCAAATACATATTATGTAGTATGTACACCTACTTAGTAGCATAGTACTACAGCCCGGATCCGAGCAGCTGAAATGAACGCTTCAAAGTCTTCGACAGGTTACGTGTCCCGAATCGCAGCCTTTTGATTGCGTAACATTGCCATAATTGACTCATTGGGCTGGAGTACGACATATTGCATGCGAGGAGAAAGTTCGTAACACAGGAGACAATTTATCGCTGAGCCGTTCTGTAGATCAGTGCAAGTTGGGGACTACTGGTGGTTTATGACTGCTTGCGTAAGAACCGGTTCTGACAATTCTACGCTCACCTAGTAAAGGACCCCGCATTCGCTCTGATTGCAGGTGCCAATCGATCACTGAGTGCGGAAGACCGTTAACCGGAGTGTACTAAGTGGTACTAGCACCGGATGGAAATGAACGTTTCACTTTGACATGTCCCGAATCGCCGCCTCAGGCTTTTGATTGGTGGAAATGCGGCATCCATTCTAGTCCAAATGCGGAGTGTCCAGACACTCCGAGTCCATGGTCCAGCTGGAACTGCTTGAGCGAGCGGTAATAGCTCCGCCGGCGACAACAACTATTATTCAATTGGATCAAATGTGCACGACTAGGTCCACGTTACATCGTCCCAAGCGTTACAACTTCGCCCCAAACGATTGTAGGGCAGAGAAAAGTGAGCCGGAGGGCGCGAACCTGCCGTAGCAAACGCTCTGGATATGTGCAGCGAGGCCCGGGGATCCTAGGTGTGGGAAACGTTACATAATTAACTCTTCGAATAGCACAAACGTTGGGATGATATCCCAGGTACTCAGGCTCCAAATCCGAGCAGACTCGCAACAAGTCTTGCCACCGGATGCCAGCCTGAGTGGACGGATATCGCCACGATGACCACTACAATCGCAGCGGTGCAGCGCGGATGGGCGGCAACTAAGCGAAAAAGGGTAATCATCATCCATATTGAACGCACAAAGAGAAAAGGCTTTCCAAAATCTCTCGCTCGAGTGAATAAATTCGTTATTACGGGCAAAACTGTGTTGCCAAGAAAGGAACCAACATGGTTCGCGGTGTTCGAGATTGCATTCCAAAGACGGGAGAGGAAGTTGACCATGATGGCGAAAGAGATAGGATGGTGTGGAGCACCGGGCATCTTTGCATCCCGACCTCTTGTAGTTTTTTCGTTGGCACCCTTTCCGCCTACGGTACGTGCTCGACCACCATGGGGGGCAACACCGTGGAAAGAAGCCAGTGTGCAGAAACCCCCTAGCAGAAGATGGTCGATTCGAGGCCGAAGCACGCGACCATCATGATCAAACTTACTGAAGTCCGTACTTCTCATTGAGGTATGCGACGAGGTTCGACGGCACGAGAGGCAGATTTTACGATGTTCGTAGTCACGGTGGTGATCAGGGTGATCATATATTCATCGTAGACGTTGAATAGGTCATTTGTTCCAAGAAGGTGGCATTTATTGTATGGAATCAACAGAGGGTCAAAATATGCTGGTCGAACCCGTCAAAACAAAGTGCCTTACTTGTGAAATCACATTCGCAGTCGTAGCAGCAGCGCGTCCGCACGCAAGACCTTCCCACTTCACCCCACCACCTGGATCCCTCTGGCAACCACTTATTGACAAGCAGCCGCCCCGACTGCTCCCCACCAACCCATATCCCAGTCTACTCCTGCAGTTGTTCGATATTGTCTGCAGCTCGACCTCGACCATCTCTGTCGTCGACACGGGTCGCGCTAATATATATATCCTCCGGATCGTTCGGCTGCGCGCCGTCCCCGCCTCCTTTGCTGATATGGAGGTTACAGCCTTGTCGTTCTTCTCGAAAGTGTTCAACCATTGTATAAATACCGACAGCTCGTTTTGGCGTGTTAAAGGTCGTCTGGAAAAGGAAAGATATAATGAAACCTAAAGGCGGGACCAAAGAAAACCTGAATGAAAAGCCGCGTGGAATCGACCAGGGCAATCGCAGATCGTGCAGTCGGTAGTGCAAGAAGCCAAGCAAGAGGCGGGCCCGCGGGAGAACTGACGACGTTGCTCGACAACGGCGCGCCCAAGTTTGTTCACGGAGACCATTGCCCTGCGGACATTGGCCGAGTTGCGCTCTCCTAGTACATCAGTTACAAAAATTGGGACTCAGTTTATCGTACAGGGTGCGGGGTCCAGTGACTTGTGCTGGCATAGTGATGCACCAAGTACAACAACGGTATGGATGGCGAAGAAACAATGCTTTCAATCTTGTTGCGTTGGTTCCGCCTCCGGTGTTGAAACTCACCGATAATTTCGGCCGATCGTGGTATTCGGCTGACAACGCCAATGTCATATAATCAGATTCGGGCGAACCGCCAACTTTTCCGGGCACAGCCTATCAGCAGGATGTAGCCGAGTTGAAAACTAGGTACCCGAGTTATAACCCGGCAAAAGCTCGTTCTAGCTCGCTTTGGTCGACAAATGTATGTAGTTTTAAATGCCATAATCAGAGGCCACAAAAGACCAACCAAAGAGATGTCAAGCGATTACGTTTCAAGCCAACTTGCTGATCTGAGTGATCACGCAGCGGAGCGGTACGATCTCGACGCAGTATAGTCAACCGACAATGTACCAGAATCGTTCGTATCAATAGTCCGTCGGAGGCACTCTCAATTACTTCAACAACAAACCCAGTCTTCCCCTTTGCCTGCAACCTTCCTAGCCCATGTCTCGCCAACGTATATGGGTGGTCTCTCAGGGTTAAGCTGACGGTAGTAGCGATAAATGAGCTCTTCGCCTTCGGGGGGTGAAGACACCACTGGCTGAAGAATCGGTGCACGTAACTCTCGCTCTGCAGGATCCTTCGCAAGGACCTCAGGAACGGTGCTACGGTCCACAAAGATGGGTCGTCCTTTGTCAAGATAATGGGTAAGCAAAGGCCTCTCGCAGCCACCAGGCTTGTCTGAAAGAATGTCTTGGTTCATCCTATCCGTACTTGGGTGAAGGCATCCCGACGACGGTGTAACATCACCCAAGGGACGTACGATGACTGGAACAGTCCCCGAGTAGTATGAATGCAAGACCATGGGTTGTGGCATTTGTGGCATCTTTCGCGTCATCCAAGGCACCCATTCCTCCTCGTCATCCTCAAACAGTGGACCCCGAGGAGCGCGGGGTTTGGGTTTGGTAGCGGAGGGATCATCTGGGTCCACTGCTTCACCCTGTATGTGAGGTGTCGTCAACGTGATCAAAAGTGAGTTGGTAATGGTCTGGAAATATGCGTCGAAGTTGGTGATGGGCCTATCGGCTGTCCACGTGCCTTTGACAGGGATAGAGAATGCAGTGCTTGTCGTCGTCAGGATGTCATGTGATTTAATTTCCTCGGCGGTCGAGTCAGGCATCATAACAGAGACTCCTCAGTTGAAGGACAAACACGGGGATTTCCATGAATTGTGCTTCTTCAACGTCCTCGAGTGTAGAACGCAAGCCCGCGCTTATCTTGACCCTAGCGCTGCCTCGTACGATAGTGCTGGGAGTGAGATCCTCTGCTCTGACCCATGCATGAGTGGTGCACTCAGAATTAGCAGGAGAGATGCTTCCGTGAACTGCGCCGAATAAAGAGCCAAGAAGCCTAGCAGGCGCTGAAACCAATTCAAGCGCATTGTGTGCTATGGAAGTTGACGAGGTAGCAGAAGGACTGACGAGCGCCTGTACTTATATCACGATCTTGAACTTTTTCTCCTGGGCTTTCCTATTCGATCGTAGCTGGCGCTCTTGCGCCCAGTCCCCGACTCCTGGGGATAACAAATTTCGTGATAACACGCCAATGATAGGTACAGTATTGACGTTGATAAAACATTACTGCCACGCCTGTGATGAAAATATTCATGTACATATTCTTCGAGTCAGCATACATAGTTACCACTGGGGCCC
>JBBPOM010000914.1:0-15976 GCA_038091455.1 Leccinum uliginosum | reverse complement strand
GTGTCAATGGGCATCTCCGCTCCCAATTCTGGATGGGTCCTCGCGACGAATTCCAATGGTAAGTTTGGAAGACAAAGTTGCGACAGTGGCAAACGAGGATCGTCGGATGTGTACAGCGTGTTTAAACTCTTTCGTAGATGCTAAGTGCAAGGTCGCGAGAGCGCGGGGGCGGAGAGGGGAAGGGTATGAATGCTGGGATCCAGTCGAATGGAAGTTGGGGACCGACGACCGTGCTCCGTCCGAAGCGCCCGGGGGTTACATTCATGGTGCCAATCACGAGACCTCAGCCAGGGAAAAAATGGAGCTATCAGCGCCCTTATCAATACGATTCCTCTGAATGCGAGTGAAGTTACCTTGTTACCTTGTTTAAGGTCACTCAACCGGACAATTGTGGCTGATGCTAGCCCGTATTTAACACCCAAATATGGAAATTGATTACATAATATTATGTTTTGTACGTTCAAGACACATGGCGGCATTCCGATGACGTCGAACGGAATGGCGGGGTGTGATTGGTATGTAAGTAAACTGGACGTTTTGGTGCATCCGCAACTGATCTCGAATGATAGGTCATTCATGACAACATGTCAGTCTCTGCGGCATCCGCTGGGTTGGATGTTCTGATGCGCAAGAAGCCGTTTTATAACTTCACACAGATGATTATCATTGGGGGAATGTGCTCAGCCTCTATCTGTTCTGTCTCGTTCTCGGGATCATTTATCTTTATCTATAGCCTCGTACTTGTGGCGGTCCAACTGGTTTGCGTGCGCAACGAGCTGTACGCGAATATGTTTATCACTATTGCGACGCTTTTGAGCTTCTTGAGCGCCGCGCAACGTTGGCATCAACGACGCATTTCTGTTACTCGGCCGTTGCTAGCAGTTCAGTAGTCACGGTGCTGATCCTGCCGGTAAGCAGTATTTAATCGGTATCGTATCAGAGTTAACGTGACTGATGCTTAACCAAAGTGCTTCATTGTGCTCAGTGGCTCGCTCGAACTCGCGTCATCGTTGGTCGCGGGAGCGGTCCGGCTATGTTTCGCGCTCATGTACTCGGTCTTTCTGGGGTTCGGGCTCGCGATCGGAGCCGAGCTGTACGAGAAGATGCTGGGGCGGATGCTGGTCGGGCCGACAGACTATGTGTGCGTTAAGTCGCACGATCCTACTGGACTGTGGTGGCAGCAGACACCAAGTTTGTGGTGGGCGTTCTTGACGGTGCCGATGTATTCGCTATTCTTGGGCATGAGGTTGATGGCACCGTGGTGGAGGAAGAAGATGGTAGGTCATTACAATATTTTTGAAAGGTGGATGCGTTTTGCCTTGGGTCGACGCTAACCTGAAACGCATAGTTTCTGTCGATCGCAATCGCGTCTGCCGGATGGGTGACGAACCATTTTGTGAGTATCAAGTTTCCGAATCAGAGTGATATCAGCGCTGCAGTTGGGTGAGTCTCCTCGTTCGTTTCGTTTCTTGTATAAGAGCTAACTTTCGCGGGGTGGTTTCCTTTTAGTGCCTTTGCGGTCGGGTTTCTGTCCAACATCGATGGGCGCTTTTTTGACGGGAACGCGTTTGTCGTCATGGTGGGTTTTTTTCTTCCTCCAAGGATACGATACCAAGGCAAACTTTCCGCGGCAGATCACGGGCATCCTCTTTCAAGTACCGTCTGGCCTCGGGAGCGGTGGGCTGTTGAACCATGTGTCGGACCAGACGTCTGGCTCGTCGTCATCGTACCTGAGCGGTTTCCAGACGGCGTTGCAGCTGATTTCGGTCGCGATCGGGTTGACGGTCGGGTTGGGGATTTCGTTGGTGGGCGTACATCCGGTGTTGAGTCGGCGACGTGCAAGTGGCCTGTTTAGCTTGTGAGAGGAAGAGGGAGAGGAAGGTGTCCTTTACCCCTGGCGGTTCCGAATGGATCGACTCGACCAGTTCACCGCATATGCGGTTAGTGATGGGATGGACTCGTTCTGAAGCCCTGTTACGCTCACGTTGTGTCCCTGGCCGAATCAGTGGTGTAACATTCTTTTGATACGGGGAATGACCTCTTTTCTTACCTGTTCTCTAGAGCGATGATTAGACAAGATTCTATTTTCGTCGGAGGCTGTACCCAGAAAGAAGTGAACGAATAAGGCCGCATCTGTCACTCGAAGCCTCTCGGATGGCGGAGAGCGACGATGAAATGCTGTCACGCACCGTGGGTACCGCATGACGGCGCGGGAATCCCCTCCCTTCCTTTCCCCCGAATCTCCCATGCTCGAGCAGGATGTCCCACCCGTGCATTCCAATCGCTGATCACAGACTACAGTGCAAAAGTTTCACTTATTTGTTGAGCGTAGCTACCTGATCACCGTGGCAGCGGCCCATAATACTCATAGAGCGAAGAGTTCGCTGACCATATGATTAATTGCCAGTGATTACTCAGTACTCAGCGTGCTCGGTTCCTCAGCGTGCGTCGCGCTATCATCGTTTCCGCCATCATAAAAAAACCCACTCGGTCGAAGGTATGTTGCTTTCTCTGGGTTTCTTCACTTGCGTGGCCTCGGTTTTCAATGTATGTATCATTGACGAGCGTTCGCAGGAATCTTCGATGGATATCGTGTCCACGTTAATTTTAACGTGAATGTGGCGCATACGATTGCTTCTTCAGTCTCGTTGGCTCGCTATTCAGTGCTTTCCGCGCCCGATGAGGGGATCAATTTCACTACAGACGTTTGTCCGGTTTTCTCCACTGGCGTTGACCTCACGGTCGGTCTTGATTGGATCGGTAGATGTCGAGCTACAGCTCGCACTTTGTCAATGATAGATATTGATCCCGAATGCGATCGATTTACGGTGTATCATCGTGGACGTCCTATCGAAGATCAAAGTGACGGGGAAGAGATGATGAGCGACAGAGACAATGTTACGGTCTTTGGTGTTCCAGTTTGGAAATGGCGTCACTTCTGTTCTGCGTGCGTCAGATTGCGTTCTCTACCGCTTACAATCGTGTCACAGAATGATTCTGAGTGCAGTTTCTACCGTGGAAAAAAACGTATGGTGCTCATTTTCCACCTTTTCAACAGTGTCTGCTCAACGTCACTCATGCAGATCTGTATGTTCAGGTTTCTAATCATCTTCCTTGTTACGCTGCAATTACTACTTACGTTGTCGAAGTGTTGGCAAACCACGATCTGGGCGCGTTGAACAACTCAACAAATGTTGTTCATTGCTGAATCTGTTGGTCTTCAGCCTGCATTCGTTGGAACTGACGAAGAAACAAACAATATTGTTCGCGCATTTCACATCATTGATGCCGCTCATCGCCGAGCGAAGATCTATAATATGCCAAATTACATGCATGGATGATAATTGCTTTGCGAAGGTACGAAAGAACAGTTGTCACCACTTTTACTTTAACACCTTTCTTCCGCGATGTCTTCCGAAAGCTCTTCTGTTCGCGCCATTGCCATATGCCATGACATTTTGCTTTGACATCCCTCATGATTACGGAGAGACGTTGAACAAAACAAATGACTTACTGATGTTGTCTTAACTTCTTTCGGTGAAACGTATGTGTACAACCTTCAAATGTTTTGTCAAACAGGATGAAGTGTAATCAACTGTGCGATGATGAAACGGGTCCGCAAAGACCAGAATCAAAGCAAAATCATCCGAAACGATGTTGATAGGAGTACGGAAGAAATAGTCCGAGTCCGAACAGATCAGTGGCCGTATATAGGTTGAGCAATGAATATAAGAGACTTGCAAAACGTCACCGTTGACAATTCTTCTTCGTACCGCACTCGAAATTTCCAAGACAAAGAAGTCGATAACAATGAATCTTGAAAGATAGTATTAGCGTACTGAGTCACGACTATTCCTGCCACCCTCTTTCAAGTTCAAGGAGTCCAGGTTTACCATAGCCGGAACCTTTGACCGGATACCGTAAATCGTGGGTACATTGTGGCGTGGGTAGAGGTATACTTACAACTTTCACGCTTCTCTTGGACTGGGACTCCCAACCGGCTTCCGCCGCTGAAGTTACGCGTTTGTTATTACTACAAAATGTCTGCCAATCTGCCACAAAGCCTCTCGTGCCGTTATCGCTGAAGGCACTTCCGTCTGCCCATTGTCCAATCACAATTTAAACTCTTGGATCCGAGCCAGAAAAGGAATCAAAGGTCGGGTCTCTACACGAATGTCAGTGAGATTCTGCTTTGTTCGGGTGACCAAACTGAAAAAAATCATAGCACTTATTCCTGCACCCCTTTAGTTATGTATCAGTACATGGCGAATCGCTCCACCTCGACAGCGGTGGGAAGCCCCATTCAAGTTCGCAATCCTGCCGATCGGTTCACGCCGTCCGCTCGTTTTGATTGATAAAAAAGGAATCATTAATTCAAATCGACTTCTGTGCCAGTGAAGAACTGACAATCTGACAATTCACGGGTTGCTACTTACTAACCAGTTTTGATGGGCCGAGAATCATCCGGGTATAAGAACAGTTCTGCATTTCCCAAGTGAAAGCTGTAATCCATCATGTCTGACTCACACCAATCGCCCTCCCGTTTTCTCGATCTGAAACGCGACCTTGTCTCGGCGACAACTGAAGAACGTCTCACAGCGTCCTGGAAAGACATTCTTTACGACCTAGGTAAACGCACCGCCGAAATCGCCAAGGCTGGGCCGAACGTGAGCGTTGATTTGTTCTGCTAGCTGATGCAGCTCAATTTTGTTTCATAGTTCGTTCCCCAAGTCAACTTTGCAGACTTGGATAAGCTGACCCGTGAAGAGATTGACGTCATCAAAGCAAGGGCGTAGTCGTTATTCATGGGATCATCGACTCCGAGATAGCCTCTGGCTGGAAGAGGGAACTATACGGGTTCGTCAAGGCCAACCCTCCCACAGGAGGTAACGTCTCAATGATCCACTCCGAGACAGCCTCTGGCTGGGAGAGGGATCTAGATGAATTCGTCAAGGCCAATCCACAGGCAGGAGGTAAAGTCCAATTGGAAATCGATGTATTATGCGTATACATTGACCCTACTTCCTTTGGACAGAAATTCTTCCAGGCGAGAAGGAGACCTGGGACTTATGGTAGTTTTATTGCTATCCATCGTCATGCTTTTCATTTATCCATGATTTAGTTGGACGCAGCCGCAGGTGCAAGCTCGCCCGCACCCCAACTACTTGAAAGCCGTTACCTGCATAAACAACTTATTTCATATCAGATCCGGAAAGACGATCGAGGGCATCGACCTGTCGACTCCTTTAGTACTATACGGTGATGGCTTCCGCATTCGCCGCCCCGGTTCTAATTGGTCCTACTTCCCGCCTCACATCAACGGTATGTGGTATGCGAACCTCCATTGCATTTACGATATGACCATGATTTTTATACAGGTGGCGCATTGGAGCGATGGGAAGATACGACTTCAGTGCCTGCTATAAGGATATTTTCGAGGGAAATCGGCGCCAGCATGATCCTTTTGATGTCGAGCATCGTGCTTATGCGGATGGTCCTATGTACAATCAGCGGAGGAAATCCAGTGTGTTCAGGGGTTTCCAGGGATGGATGGCGTTGAAGTTCGTTGCTCTCTTTCAATCATCTTTGTCACGCACTGTTCACCGATCTGATGACTTGACGTTGCCCTTAGCGAGATTGCACCGACACAGGGAACCCTCCGCGTCTTCCCCGACGTTAAGCTATCGAACGCGTACTTGATGCTTCGTCCCTTCTTCAGCCCAACTGTGTCTTCGGATTCTCCTGACTACCTTGATGCCAAGAACTGGAAGTTTGGTGCGTTTTTCTCCCTGTCACCTTCCTGATCATAAATTGAATATCAGTGTAGACATCTCAACTCCGGGATTTCCCAGTATTCTGCCCGCGGGTCCCGGCGTGTACACGGGTCTTATGATATCCAGCGAGTTTCATCCTCACCGATAGTTTGCATCCCCAAAGTCAAACCTGGTGACATGGTCTTTTGGCACTGCGTAAGAATTCCATACAATGCTATCCCCTCGTCCTTAATCACGTTCTATCGTCAGGATATGATCCACACTGTGGGATCGGTTCACAATGGAACAGAAGATTCTTCCGGTGCGATTCGTATTCTTATGCATAGATGCCTTGAGGCCGGCTGAGCGGTATCCTCCTCTAGTGCTTTATATTCCTGCCCTCCCGAAGACCCCTTTCAATTCGAAGTACGTCACTGAGCAGGCCAAATTGTTCCTACAGGGACAGAATTCACCTGACACGGCAAGACACCCGGACGGCACAACGTTCGTTGGGATTGCCACGCAGCCGGATATCAAAGACCCTATCAGCAGGGCAGCCGCGGCGATGCTCCTCCCCATTGAGGTCGCCTGATTCTGCTCGCGTAGTAACAAGAAGGTATAGAAAGTGCAAATCTCTCTGACTATGATACGTTATGATGTATCAACGTCGACTGTATGTACTATGCTCTTTGTTGGAAATAGACAGATGCCTACTGTATGTTGTCCGCTCCGTCAAAACTTTTGCTACTGCGCGCCCACCTATCCCGTTGCAATGGCCAAGCGACATGACAATCCCCTCGAAGATCGCACAAAGAGTAAGCTGGTAAACTTCTGCCCGCTGTCACTTGGGGTACATACTACCACCAAGGTAACGATGATAAATATGTGATCCAGCCATGAATAACCAGTCTAAATCTGGATCCTCAGTCACATCGTCTCCACTTAGTTTGCAAGGGATGGGAACCATTGTTCCGCTATCTGCGGAACTCGGAATGCAAACTGCGAGACTACCGACTAGTCTTTGTACCCTGATCACTACGTATGCATTCGTTTACATCGTTTACGTGTGCGGTGTATTCACGTCTAACCGCTCAGTGCCTAACAAAAAGGGTATCAACTTCATCCGAGTCACAACATGGCAATCAGCGTTCTCGATCTGTGGAAAGATGATCGTCTTAGTCGAGTGCAAACTTACCCGGTACCGCACAAAGGATGGAGATGCAACGTTCTCAAATGGAGCTCGTTGCTATCTCTTTACTGCATAAGGGTGTCGACCGCGTACTGACCGTCCAGAACGAGCCTCAGGACATTGATGACTCTTGCCATCTAAAGTTGGCGACTGGGTACTCCCGCCGCGTGTGGGTCCAGGGGTGCCCGGACTCGGAGGGGTATCGACTCGGTGGGAATGCTTTCAAGTTCCTCATTCGGGCGTGTAGTAATCTTACATCATATTGTAATCCCGTTCGATTGACTAGACCTTAATAGTTCAAGAATCAAAGTCAACTCGAACTGCGCGCACCGTCAAGCACGGCTCTCATGTGGCCGAGCGAGGCATGTATGTATTTTTCAGAGTGTCTACCTCATAGCCAACCCCTTGCGTAGACCCGCAACACGCACAAACGACAGCAGCGCTCGCAGGCGTTCGTTTACATCGCACACGGTACACACATCGCTCGAGCGCCAGCCCCTCTCCACCCAGGCGGCCAAGACCGAGCACAAAAACAAGCTGCGACAAAAGGAGACCTACATCGAACAACTCCAGGTGACAGACGCTTTCTCACCGAACGAGAACAAGCTGAGCGAGGGGGATAGGAAAGGGTGCGCGAAGCGAGCGCAGAGGACAAGGTGCGTGGTTCTCGCTCGTTTAAAGTCGTCGGTTGACCTCCCTCTCAGAGGAAATTACAACCGGACATGAGGTCCCTACGCGCCGCCGTCGCCACGCTCCGGGATGACAAGTTCGGACTCGAGGAAGCCTTTGACGAGACCAGACGCACGCATAACCACCACCTTGTCGCACACACCGCCAAATCGTCCACCTTCACCCCGCAACGCTCGAGATCGAGCAGGAACTGGCCGAATACCGTGCAGCAGCACTCCAACGTGATGCCACCATCCGCGCAATGCAGCAGTGGCTGGACGAGCGGGAGGCTGCGACAACTGGTACGTCAGACGACCCGACGCAGAACAGAAGTCGGGAGGACGAGTATTAGGGCGTCGTCCGCGATGAGCTGCACCGCCAGGCTGCGTACCTCCGGACGCTCGAGACGACCAACGCCAAGCTCAACGCGGAGCTTGGGCGGTACAAGGACCGACACGCCAATCTCGAGGTGCTGCGGGAGGAGACGCGGACGTTGGAACGTAAAGTGGCAGTCATAAACGAGCGGAGGGAGAGGTCGTCGCGTTGGAGGCGCAGGTGGAGGCGGCGAGGCGGGAGCGGCAGGACTGGTGCGTGTCTTTTTTTTCGTCTTGTGTGCGCTTTTCGTTGACGTTGGCGCGATGCCGGGCAAACAGGTCTAACGAGGCCCCCGCGACACCGTCCAAGCCTACCGTATCGCAGGTACAGAGCTTTCGGTGCTCAGGCTTACGCACGCGCATCTGCTTTAAGAGCACGGGGCGAATATTGCTGTTCTGAAGAGGGGTGAAACAGAGCTCGCACGTACGAACGAATCACTATCGGAAACCCTGGGGATGATGGAGACGTTGCGGGGCGAGGTGCAAGCGCTCAAAGACAAGGTGGCGCGGCGCGAACAACGAGCGGGAAGTCGGGTTCCTGGAGGTCCTCGTGCGTGCAAACTGTTCACAACATCGTTTGCCTGATCGTTCTGTAGGCGAGCTTCGCTGCTGAAGATCAGGCTTCTCGCAATGAGTCCACTGTAGACGGCGGTGCATCGCAGCGGGTGCACGAACGGTCGCTCTCAGAGTACAAGGCTGCAAATGACCACCTACAAAAGGCTTTGGACGCTATCGACGAAGAGGATGGCGCGGGCGGTCCTAGGCTTCCGCGGAGAGATCGCAGAGAACAGACGGGAGCAGGGATCACGACGAAAAAACGCCGACACGATAACATCAAAGATGACGCCATGCTACAACTTGACGAACACAAGATGGGAGCGCGACGAAAACGCGCCAACAGGAACGCCGAGGTGACATGGCGAGATGCACAGCACCGCGCGATGATGCGACGATGCGATGAAACCCCCGTCGATCGCGTGGCACCTCGATGTCGACGCGAAGGCGACCAACCCCGGTCGCACTGCCGACAGCACGAGCTCTGCTCTCTTTTTCCTCCCACCATCCGCAATGCTGCTCCCGTTTGCCAAGTCAGATGTCCTAGACTCACCGCTTGTATTCCCAGAGACACCTGAGGTGACCTTGGGTTCACTATCATTACCCGTTCCCATTTTCTTCGCGCGGGAGGAAAGTATTCCGTTACGGAGAGCGAGTCCGAATCCCCAGTGACTCGCAGGACCGTCATCACCGAGAAGCGTGGCGTTACTGTCGCATAAATTGGATGGGATGGACGACGACCCGTAGAGGTCGTCGCCGGCAAGGAGAAAGTCACAGTCAAAGAGATGTTTGATCCTCAGAGTGCCATTCTATCGTAAGTCCCGCGCCGTATCCTTTTCTGACCCTCTGGACCGTTTTTTTTTTTCTTTAGGCATAATGTCCTCGGACTGCCCGCGCGCTTTGATACCGAATTTTTCTGGCTTACTGGGCCGGACGGACTCACCGTAGGTTGAATTCGAGAGATCCATGCGAGTTACTATACAGTCTCACGAATATCTAAGCTACTGGACTATGATTCAAACCGAATCAAAGGGCGATTTCACTTCAATGGTCTTCATGTCGGCGAACATTTCATCGCGACACCGTTATCGGGTCTTGGTCACCATTACCTTGAATTCGAGCCACATCCACTAGCGTCAACGGCCGAACTCATAGGTAAGTGTTTTATCCCTCCGGAATGGCTTGTTATGGTTCCGCCAACAAATATCGCAGTTACGTTCATTCTCATGGAAGTACTGCGGCGAGGGAAGTTCAATCGACATCTCAATGCCTTTGATCGATCAAAGGTTTGGCGAACTACATCGCTGGCCAATTCTGGTAAACGAATGCCAACACGGCTACGGTCGTGCGTCAGATGATGGGCACAGGTGGAGCCAATGAGTCCACTGATGGACAAACTGCTTTAGACAAACTGCGCATCCTGCTCGAGACGGACGCGCCGTTCATGGTGCCTTCGAACCTATATGGATCGATGCCTGAGCTCAGGGGAAAGAGGCTGCCGCTCCGTCATACAGCAATGATACCGTGAGTGGCTGATTTTACGGCAGCGCTCGAACACATGGCGAATTCGGACTTGTATGCTTCGTCTCCTCATTAGTCACTTGGTAGCCCCCCCGTTGTACAATCTAGTAGTCAGACAGATCTGGTAACGGGAAATATATTCGACTACAAATATCGGGTGTCCGAGTTGTGCGATATATGGGAATCGAATTCACCAACAGATATCGTGACTGGCGTGTAATATCTACGATAGCGTTTCTACGAACATTCATCGATTCGACGGCACTTTCAGCGATAATTCAGTTTTTCCAGATTCGAATATATTCACGCTGGACAGTCGGCGACCACTCTGGGGTCGACAAGGGTTATATCCGTATATATTAGTATATAGAGAATTGTCAAATTTTGACATAAGTTCCAGTACTGGCAGCTGCCACACGGGCCTCGGTGGCGGTGAGACCATGGTGGGAAATCTCTGAGCATCTCGGTACGATTACGATCGGCCATTGATTACACTCGCCTAACTCAACATTTCTCACATTCTCTCCCACCATACTTACCATGACCGACTCCCAAACCAACCTCGAAGAACAGTTCCAAACCCTTTTCGACACTTTCATAGACCACGCGTTCGATGACGATCATCCATCTGACTTGCCAGTGGCAGTGGCCTTACCTCCCCCCGCTGTCAGGCGATATGACCCACCCCCATCGCCGCCACCTTCAGAACCAGACGTACTTCAAGCTGTCAATCCGAACCTGACGTTCGTGGAGATGGTCGATGTCTTGGAACAGGACTTTTACTCGGCCCTAGGCAACAGTGAGTTGATCATCTCGTAATTTAGTGATCGTCGTGCGATCGGTTCACACACACACAGGTCTCGGGTTCATCAATCTCCCTATCAACTGGTCGCGAATCCTGTACCACGCGTACAATGAGTTTTTTGCTGCCACTGTCCTCCGAGTCCCGCGCATCCACCGCAGATCGCTTATCGTGCAATCGATCGCCATCGCGAGAGAGCGATGCGTACAGTCGAACCCGTTATGGATTGCCGAAGAAACTGGTAAGTCTATCATCTATCACGTTCACGACCAGCGTTAGATTCATTTATTTTCAGAGACGACCACCCTTGAAGGTGCTCAAATTCAAACATCATTATCTCACAGTTTTTTTCGACGCAAGTTTTATGCAGCGGTCACAGAATTCATTGAGTAAATTTACCGTATTATTAATTCGTGTAACGTAGGTCGGGGCCGCCGAATGGGCTTTTCACGACCGCGCCCTTCAAGGAATTCTCGACCTTCTCACCTCAAAACCCGGCAACCCAGCACTGATGCCTCATCTTCCTGGCCAAGGTGGTGCCAGGTTCGGTAACGAACAGAAAGCAGTCGTCGAATGGTACCTCACCTGGGCCAATGACTACGGATATACAATCTGGCATAGATTTGACGACCAGGTAAGCACAAGGCGACGAGCCACGGCGGTGATGTTGCTGAATCGCTCGTCAGATCTACTGGTTCGACAACATCAGGCTACGATCGATCTTATTCTCCGCACTCAGGGACGAGAACTCGCCAGCCCATTTCGGTCTCCAAGGAGCACATTTGACCGACAACAATTTCTGGACATGGGCACCGCTTCGAGCTCGAGGGAACGCCGCCGTATCTGTCGTGTCTTATGTCCTTGCGTCTGTAAGTATTCATACTGTTATACATATTTAATCTGATATTCTAATTTTTGAATTTCAGGTGAACGTCTGCCTGCGTTTTGATTTTTTGCAGCAGGATACCCCGGGCCGGGCCTGGAACCAGAATACGGCGTGCCCCCAGAGACGTAGCGCGATCGAGAGAGAACAATTCAAGATCTACCAATTTTTGAATAGCATTGTCACACTCTCCGTTCCTGGATTGAGTGCAGCGCATTCTCAGGGTGCTCGCGACGCATTTGTTGAACTACTTGACTCCGTCGGTTTTTCTTTGTGATTTTCAGGTGCCAAGACGTTTTAAATATTTGTCGCAAACTACCTAGTCACATCATGATGCACGTAGACAATAGCTGTTCTTTTGTGCTGAACAATGATTTTGTGATCTTTAGTACGCCATGACATACGAACCCGACCTCCAATCGCCATCCCAGACCCTGGACACCGGTTCTCCTCGTGCCCCCCCTTTTCCTTTATCTCACCCCATTAAACGTAATGGCAACCTTATCTCCGCAGCGGAAAAAGAGGTCTTAGATGAGGCGAAAGGCAGATTGGTGAGTCTCTGCTATTTCGGATCTACGGAAAGCATTCTATTCCCAAAATAGATTCTACCAAAGCATATGCGCCCTTCCCCCGAAGAGCGATCAGTTATGATGAGAGAAGTCATGGAAAGGAAGAAGGTTTGTTCCTCCTAGCTTCAGCACAGGGAGATATTGAAACACACACTCCTTACATGATCGAGGAGCAGGGTCTCGAGGAGACCATTTGCTTCTTTGATGCACACCATGGCATTGAGGATGACAATACCGTCGTCGGAAGATTCATAAAAGCTGTGTCCCGCATCACCTTCAAGACTTGCTCTGCAGTCAATAATCAAAATCCAGTAGGTTATCCTATATCTGAGTCAGCGTCTGGGAGTCTCCATGATCATTTATCCTAATCGTTGCGATGCAGACCTGACTTTATGAACTTCAAGTTTGGAATCAGGGAAAGCGAAGACATTTATTCAGTTGTCATTTATGTGTGTTGGGAACAAGTCTACTACAACTGTACGCACTCAAGTTGTCTCTTATAATATGTGACACAATATCGATAATCGCCCCGAGAACGCGTTCAAAGACTCGGAAACTTCAGTCGAATCGCATCCACGGTGGGTCCATTTGTCCTTCGCGAATCTGGACTAGTAGATGATGGGGGACGGACGTCACGGTCCTGCAACAACTTAAATGGAGTGCGTTGGAGTACGAGCGTTAAGGCATACAAGCGAGTAAACTCATGTAATGTGTGTCCGACGAGGATCAGACGAGGACAGAGCATATGGGTAAGCTCTTGCCGGTCCCAGTTGCTGATTTGTGCGGCTCGTCACATCGGCAACGCTGTCCAGCGTGACTGAACGTGACTGAATCACCCACTTGAACTCGGAGACCACCGTTGGCAACGGCGAACCCTTCGAAATTCTTTACGCACTCGAACGAGGCCTAAGTTAGTAAGTTAGGCCCAACGTGCGTTTTTTTTTGTACAATTGGAGGAGTAACGGAGACCGCGGTGAGTCCATCCCCAGCCCATGTCATGGTCCCAGCCACACAAAATCAGGACCATTTCGGGATACTTCGCTTAGTAAACAACCTACCCCATCGCACGACGCATGTTGATCGTACTACCAATGAATGACCCCACGACGAACTTTGTTTAGCAGCAAACATTCCAGGGCCCAACCATTGCCTTTACGCCATAGCATGCATCTCGTTATCCTTGGAGATGTGGCAATTCGGCCATCTCCTACCCGATGTCATGGGCTCACATATATAACTATTGACGAGGAGAAATCTCGTTTCTACCTCGACCAACATTCACCAGAGAAATGGAGTGGCCTACTTCCACTGTTCCGCTGGCGGTCCTTGTTCCCCTAGCGGTCGTTGCTGTCGATATTGTCCGACGCACCATTATAGCTCGCATCGAGAGAAAGGGATACCCTCTTCCCCCGGGCCCTACCCCGCTCCCTGTCCTCGGAAACGTCCTGTCTGTCGGTAAATAACCGTGGCTGACCTATACCGATTGGAAGGAAAATTATGGTGAGTGTCATGCTGAGTTGGCAATGCGTAATTTGACTCCGACGCAACTTGCCCAGGCGATATAATGTATCTTCGACTCTTTGATACAGACGTGATCGTCTTGAACTCACCCTCTGTGGCAATTGAACTCCTCGACAAGAGACCCCAGATATATTCTGATCGACCATTCATTGCGACTGTTGATCCGTGAGTGGAAGTTTGATATAGTCCGGAAAGGAAGTTTGCGGACTCATTGGCACATTAATATCATTCCAGCTTTGGTCATGATTGTAACTTTGCTTTCACTCAGTACTACGGTGAATATTGGAGGCTGTGTCGGAGAAAATTCAATCAGACGTTCCGTGCCGAAGCTGCACTCGTCTTCCGTCCCATGCAGCTTCACAGGGCGCGTCGGATGATCATAAACACGATCGATGACCGCGAACAGTGGCCAACTCACTTTGCAACGTAAGAGATTGTGTGTTCTGGTTCATTCATTGATAACCCGAAGTCATTCAGATTTGCATCCGCGGTGGCAATGTATGTGATGTATGACTATGAGCCGAATCCTCGCAATGACCCTACAGTGTCTATTATGGAGAAATTCCTGCATATTTCCATCCTCAAACTTACTATCGAGAACGCAATCCTCGTCAAGGATTTCCCTTTCTGTGAGTGCTCTCCAACGATATTGAGTAAATGCATGTAATCATTTTTTCTGGCGACAGTGCTGCACGTTCCAGACTGGTCCCCTGGATCGTGGATCAAATGCGAGGCAAAACAGGCATATGAGTGGAGGAACATGACAATCGATATGCCATATCAATACATTCAGAAGCGCATGGTAAGCTCTGCGTGAACTCAACCGATGATGATAGTGACACGGTTCTTATTGCGACAGGGATCTGGGGACCACACGCCCTCTGCAATGGTAGCAGATCACACCGCTCGGTTAGAGAAACTCGATGGTTCGTATCGCTCTGCCTACGAAACGGCTCTCAAGCATACTTCTGCGGCCGCCATCATCGGTAAGCATCTCATTAACACAAACGAAAGGGCTTGCAATTTTTAATCACCTTTGCACGGCTTCATAGGTTCTACTGTGACGGTATGTGATCGGTTCATGTGCGTTGGCGTATGTCTTACGAGAACCACAGACGAGCTCGACGTTGATGGTGTTCACGCTCGCTATGGTAGAGCACCCGTATGTGTGGAAACGCGCTCAGGCAGAAATAGTTGCTATTGTGGGTCGCGACAGACTCCCAGAGTTTGACGATAGAGTGCAGTTGCCATACATAGATGCGATCATACGAGAAGTGTCGAGATGGAGGCCCGTTGGTCCTATAGCCTCAGGCTATAGGTGCGTGCCCGGGAATAAGCATCCCATTCCCGGTGTTCATGATTTCTTGAAGGCATTCCGCACGGGACTACAGAGAGCGATGTGTACAATGGCTATTACATTCCGAAAGGTATGTCTGCAGTATTTCCTGCTCGTCTGCGTGGGTTAACGAATGTTCCTATTAGGGGCAACCATCCTCCGGAATGTTTGGTACGTTCCTCATTGTACCTGCTCGCGTAGCACAGATCCGTTATTGTCTCACTTTCACCCAGGGCAATGTCTCGTGACCAAGTTCGGTATCCAAACCCGGAGAAATTTGTCCCCGGGAGATTCTTGGATGCAGACGGGATGCAGACGGAGGATGATCCCGATCGCGTGACGAGGAGGACGGTCGCAACGACGACGACGGCACGACGTGTCGTCGACTCGCCGCCTTCGCTCTCGCTCTTGCACGCGAGGAATCGACCACGGTGCAACGGTGTCCCACCACGATACGGTGGCGTGGCGGCGGTGGCGGGGACAAACGCGTCGACAATGTAGTCCACTCTAGACTGAGGTATTTCAACTTTACAGGCTGGTGCAAAGGTTCATCGGGCGCTTCGGACGGAGCACGGTCGTCGGTCCCCAACTTCCATTTGACTGGATCCCGGCATTCATACCCTTCCCCTCTCCGCCCCCGCGCTCTCGCGACCTTGCACCTAGCATCTACGAAAGATGTTTAAACACGCTGTACACATCCGACGATCCTCGTTTGCCACTGTCGCAACTTTGTCTTCCAAACTTACCATTGGAATTCGTCGCGAGGACCCATCCAGAATTGGGAGCGGAGATGCCCATTGACAC
>JBBPOM010000913.1:0-15990 GCA_038091455.1 Leccinum uliginosum | reverse complement strand
GGAACTGAAAGACGATGATACAGTGACCGAGCATCCGGTTGTCCGCGGCGCGAGTCTCTGGAATCAGCGATACCTTTGGATAGCGTTCCTCTGGGATCACCCTGGGCGAACTAGCACAGGTTCTCAAGCGGTGCGCATTGTTGACTTTTGCATAGTAGTTCTTGACACGCGCGGCTATGAAATTCACCCTCATGATCAAGTGCAAATTTCTGGTGGTGGTCTCTAACGTCCTCTGCCACCCGGAGGTCGGCGGTTTTCGACACTCGATGACTCTGTCATCGAAGCAGAGTCTGTCTTAGCTTTGACAGTGTTCTTTCAGATTGTGATTATTTACCCCTGGACAACAGTTTTTACATTTCTTCTTTGGGTCTCATCCGTGACTGGGAGTCTATGAGACACGGCGGGAAGATGTAGAGAAGCTGGCGAAAGAGATGATCGATGATCCTGCTCGAGCGGTCACAGCTATGGGAAAGTTGATTCTTTGGGGTCGCTGTGCGAAGGAAGAGAATGGACGTATGAACTGCCTGCATCGCATCCTCATCCAACCGTGAGTCCTGAGAATCCCAAATGAGCTCCTCGATCGAAAGAATGTGCGAGGTGCGATGTAGTCGCGGGCGATCGCGATCAAAGGAAGTTGGTGTGTTGTAGCACTGCCGAGTCTTCAGACACTTGTTTTTAGAATGCCTGCGATAAGACGTCCAAGATTAATTGTTAATGTGTTGACGCCCTCGAAAACCATTGGTAGTAGTTTCGCACAAAGGACATCAACTGGATCCTAACGTATCTTAGATGTCAACATCATGGAGACGAACAGGAATTAAGTAATGTGTACGAGACCCAGAGGGCGACCGTATCGCAGGATATGGTTTACTTTCGCTACCTCAGCCAATGGAACTTCCTTGAGGTTTGGGGCATAAAGTTGATCCCATCCCAGCTGGCAAAACGACGGAAATACTGATTCACCCCCAATAGACACTCTAGCAGAGTCAACTGCCGGTGTCACATCAGCAAAATGGAAAAGAAGTGGAGTGGGTGGTACCTACACAAAGTTTGTGGGACGCGAAATCAGCGACTTTCGACGTTGTTGATGCGAATCCCACTCACAAAGCATGTGAGGAGCGCGCAGAATATGCTTTGATGACCCGGAAAAGCTCTGTCGAACGACGGAAGTTTGCCTTTTCTTAGAGTGGATGAGCTTCGTCAAGGGCAATCACCAACTTGGGGTGATGCTTGTCCGCATCAGGGAAGGCAGATTCTAAAACTTCCGTCAATTCCTTCTGATAGTGCACGCTTAGTTCCACGTCGGCGCTGCGATTTGTGTTCGAGCGGCCAGACATATTTTCAGCATCTGAGAACGCAATCGGAGCGCACAGTGAGCAGCATAAAAAAACTGGTGATTTTTACTCACCGAGTCATTTTTGACTCCTGATCTGCGAATAAAATTAACAAGCTGACAAACGGTAAAGATTTCACCTGTCCTGCCTGTTCATATGTACTCTGCAACCTTCTGAAAAACTGGTCACGGTATGTTGTCTGTAACTGCATTTCCTTGTTCCAGTTCTCGACCGCTGCACTCTGATTAGTTCGGAGTCGGGCCAATAGGTCGTCTCGAATTAACTTGAAAATAGCAAAAAAGAAGGCACAACATTAAATAAAATATCGCTCCTGTGATTTGCATTGTCCAGTCAGCATTGACGCAGGCATAATGACATTGCGTTCAGGAGGTCCAGAATCATCGTGGTCGAAGGTTCACGTATAAACACAAGTCACCCTTTCCAGAAAGCTATAGGCAACAATCAAGCATCCGGTTATAAAGTTGAATGAAAGATGAAAGATGGGATACCGCAGAGATGGTGCGCGTCCCCGAGCCTTGTAAGATTTAGCGTAATATTGGCGACGATCCTCCTCCAGATAGTAACGATGGCTCCGATGGAGATATTCATACAAAGCGTCGGCGGCAATTCCTTGATAAGGCACAGTGAACGCGGACAATAACACATATTTTTGACTATCACTGAGCTGTGGGTGAGGTGGGTGGATTCTGTACGAAAGATTTCTGCGCAGTGGATCATGACCTTTGCCAGGACCGTTACAGGTGAGACGTACCAACCTTGGGCTTAGAACACGATCATATTCTTTTCCGTTCCAAGATGTCACAAAGATAGCTCCTGAATCTGGATGAGTCTTGAGCACTCTCTTGGAGGCTTCAAGTTGACTGTACTCTGTGTCCAATACACCCTTTAAACCTGCCACAAACCCCGCGAGGAAGCCGCGCAATTGCAATGGTTTCCAAGAATTTGGATGAGTAGGATTATCTGGTAAATCGTCTTCGATGGCGTTCACCACTTCAAAGGCTTCGAACTTGAATGCGGCGGACGCATTGGATGTTGCGTCAGACCATTGCCCATGATCTCCAGTGCCAAGGTCGATCTCTGATGCCCCCGAGTCCGAGGTTGCCTTGTCCGTTTTGATGGGCGAGAATTGCGGGATGAACTAGCACGCTTTCATGGTAGTAGCTCCCCTGTCTTACCGGAGTTTGCCGAATAGTTTTTGGCATGTACGTCCTCTTAGTGGGTGAGGGTTTTGGAACACTAGCAAACGGTTCTGAACGTTTGGCTTCGGAATGTCCACAAAACGATCTCGATCAGCGGTGCCCATCACGACCGTCCCTCGAACTACGCTTCCACCCGCCCATCACAAAGATATCGAGGCGATTCTCAAGGACCTAAGAGCATGTTCGCGTCGGCTCAAGTCAGCGCTGGACAGTTTCACGGACGAGCTCCGAACGCTCGAAAGACTCTATTACAAGTGCAAAAATCAACATCGCATGGCCCTCTTCTTCAAGCGTGTGTCCGAAATCAGGCGCTACGGTAGACGGTTATGCGAGTTGGATATCCCGGAACGCGTAGATCTTCTACGCGCGTCGTTTGTCGGTCTGGAGCACACGAACGAGTGGGTACACGCACACGGCTTGTCCTGGTGTTGTGCATGCTGAACGCTTATACACAGTCAGAAGGCGCTGAGGGGTTCCTGGAGCCATGTGCCCGAGGAACCATACGTCTCCTTTCTGAGGGAGAGATTGACCTCCAGTTCTACCCTGGTTTGCAAAGTGAGATAATCGAGTCTTGTTATTCCACCCAACTCAGACTGGACAGATGCGGGAGCGCCTCGAAAAAGCGTACCAGTGAGTTCTTTCTCTTCAACTTGAACTGAGCCCTGATAAGCCTCGCAGTCATTTCACGCTGGCCATGCAAACGGGCGCTTTCGTCCAGCTAATCGTCCTATTTGCTGCTATCTCATCTAGGACGTCTGTCTTGTCGTCGGAACTGGAGGAAGCCCTTCGGCTCGGCATATCAGCGTGCAATCGCATTCTCGTCATCATTCATGTGGGCGTGTCTTTGTCTTGCAATTGAATTCGATTTCACAGACTCGCAGCCGACAGGTACGCATACGAGGACGTGCCAGCAACTTCTGCCCGAACCGGAGCCTTTGCTTCCCTCGCACATTGATAATGACGACCTACCTGAAGACACGGGGCAACGTGTTTCTCGTTGTGAGCCAACTGATCGTGTTGGAGGCCTAGGCGTGGAGATGGCGGCTCCGTCGGACGTGCGAGTTACGCCCCCACCAAGTCGTCTGACGAACGGTATGGACAAATCGTACACATGCCTACTTGTTTGTTGTTGATCGATTTATAGCGAGCGACTATGCCACCGCACCACCGACCCAAAAGCCTCGGGTCAAGAAGGCAAAGAAGAAACTCGACGAGATTGACGAGATCTTTGGTTTCTCATAGTCGTAGTAGTAGTAGTACTACAAACCTTGTATTGAATTTCCGACTTGACCGACCATGTCATCGATCCAGCCATCCAGTCGATCCAAATCATCCCAGAAATTCTCCGCCCGGCGCGCAGAGAACAACCGCATCTACGTCCACCCACTCCCCATCATCCTCAGCGAGCCCTCCGACTCCGAGCAATCCTTTCTCCACAAAACGCTTTACAACCTCTTCGGTCTCTCCATCTCGGACGTCCTCAACCCACACTGCCGAGGCGTCCTAGACCTCGCCACGCGCTCGGTATGGGTGCTCGACATGAAGGACGCGACGGTGCTTTGGCAGCGGGGTTTCTTTGGAAAAGGCGATCTCTCCAGGAGCGAGCCCAGCTGGTTGGCGAGACAGATCAACGCGAGAACGATGGCTAAAAAGGGTTGAGTTTTCTCTTCTGCAGGATATGTCGGGATGTTTAACAAGGCGGCGTTTTTGTAAGGCATGATGACGTCCGAAGAGGTCACTGCAAAACGTAGGGCGGAACGAAAACAGTTCAAGGTGGATCGAGCAAGGGCGATGGCTGCCGCCGCCGCCGAAGCCGAGGCAGCGTTCCAGCAAGGTCGCATCGTATCGACGGTCTACGCCGCCGACGGGACGCGCATGATCCCGTCCGCCGCGACGTGGAAGCCGAAAGAGGAGGAGGGCACGTCGGCGCTGCCGCCCGACGACAACGAAGATCCCTCGCACGTCGAACAGAGCGACGACGACGACGACGACGAAGAGCCGATGGAGAACGTAGAGCATCTACAGCTCACCCTTCAAGAGGCGTTCTTCCTCCTCTGGAATCTCGACTGCCTGTCCGTCTCGAACCCAGATACCGTGCGTCCACCTCCATTTCTAACCTCTCATCGTCGTCACATTCTCACTATCATCTCCGCTGTGGTGCTGCATCGATCGATCAGGACGACTCCCTGACCCTCGCACAGGTATGGCACGCGTTCCAAAACGTATACATGCCCTCCGTCACACTCGCGCCATCTCTCGACCCACCTCAACACCGTCGATTCGACAACCCATTTTTGGTCAACTATGTCATCTACCACCATTACAGGTCCCTGGGTTGGGTCGTCAAGAGCGGTATCAAGTTTTGCGTCGACTATCTGCTCTACAAGCGCGGCCCTATCTTTTCGCACGCAGAGTGAGCCTTCTTACTCCTTCACGGTGCAAGAGCAAATTGTCATGTTTCAGATTCGCGATCGTGGCGTGTCCGGTGTACGAAGATCCGACCGACCGGGATGAGTCGCCGTTCGAGCTGAACAACGCATCCCCTTTCACGTGGTCGTGGCTCAGCACGATCAACAGAGTCAATTCACAAGTTCAAAAGGTCTTGTCGTCGTCCTCGTTCACTTTTGGCACACAAATCTAATCTCGTGGACCTGACACGTGTCCTAGACCCTCGTCCTGTCATACGTGACCATACCTGCACGCTCCAGGGTATCGGAAGAAGTATTATCCTCCCCAGCTTGTTTTACACATTACACCGTGCGGGAAGTTGTCTTACGGCGGTTTGTACCGGCGCGAATGCGAGATTGACAACTCAGTCAAGTTCTCTGACGCAAATAAACTGGCCAGTATGTAAAACGTTCTTTCGACAACAACAACTGCCCGACAATGAACGTGCAGCCTCAAAACACGAATGCACGACGTGGAGCGAACACCACTGAGTTATTTCAAGAAAAATATTTTTCGGCTTACAAGTCATTACATCAGTCCTTCCACTGGCCGCTCCCCCTTCTACCCCTTCACATGCCCGAGCGTACCATCTTGGCCTGACCCACGCGCACCCCGGATCAAAGCAGGCTGTATGACCTTCGTCAATACCACTGTCCCTGAGAAGTACTTGTAATCCAGTGATATCCACATGCAGAGTTTGAAGGGTCAAAATCAAAACATGGCGAGAATACGCATGCCTCTTGGTGGGTCCGTTGTATCACGGATGGTATTGGAGTGCCCCATTGTGTGCACCGGCACAGCATCAGATTTGATCAGGAGCGCTGGATGTATCACGTTGGATGATGCAATCGATGTCGAATTGGCTGGATGTGAACCATAGCAGATCATGAGCAGAGATACGAAAGACCAGTGGAGTTAGGTATAAAGGAGTGAAAGGGGGCAGAGCTGCCAGAGCAAGGAGAGTGAGACATCAAGACCGGGATGAGAGATAGACAGAAGGCGGGATCAGTTGGCGGTGAGGGTATGACAAAAGCTCTAGGAGTCTTGGTTCCACGGAGCCAAAAGCCAAATACGCCATCAAGGCCGACATGCAAGCTTCCGGTGCGGTCAGTCTCATACAGCGCCCCTGATCGCGACTTTCCGATACTTTTCCTCGTAGGCTTGTGTGATTAATGGTGAGGCAGCTTTGCAATCCAGAATCCTTTCGCGAGCGGGGCTGTTAGGATTCGCGAACGCTGCGGCTCGATGGGCACGCAGGAACTTCTGAGTCTCTTCCAGCCCATCGAATGCAAGCTCATTTTGGATGAAGGCCAACGTCAGAGTCCGGTATCTGTCGATGAACGAATAAATATCAAGCGTAAAAGACAAGACAGCTGAAGACCTTACGCTTTAGTCATGATCATTAGTCCCTTTGCCCGCTCTCGGTCTATGAAATGATCCATGATATATGCACCCATGTTTGGGGCATTCAAGTACATCTCGAATAATGCATGGTAGTTGCCCATCGACAACGCTCGTTGTACGCGCAAAGCATGCCGAACGGCGGGATCCGTTTTCTGTCTAGGCGTTAGTTGACCTACGTACAAGTTTAACTCTGCGCAGCGTCAGTCAAGGGCAAGAACCAGCCAGCGGACTGAACGACGCACCGCTCTTGTTTCTACCATGCAAGAGCATAAGTATGCGGTATGCTGTGAATTCCTCGACCTTTCCTGGTATACCGAGTTCGTAAAGTGTCTTCAGTGTTGCCTGACACTGATTGTATTCTACCATATCACCCTGTGAAACGGATACAGTGACCTCATCGAATATCAGACACAGGGCCGCGTACACTCTCGAGTGCCATGCGTGCATGGATCTCATAAACTTGAACGGTAAATTCGTTCTTTATTCGTTGCACCTGACAAGGGAATGTCAAGACAAGACAGACCACGAACGAAATGCATTGCAGGTACCGTCAAATCTTGACGGAGACTCTTGAACTGGTTGCATATCCACTCATAGGATACTTTTGCTCGCCAGCGCTTTTTCAACTCGACGAGTGTCTGCTGCAATATTGCATACGGGCGGATCATTTCTGGCTTGGGTTCCTAAAAACAGCGTCGTCAACCTATCTGCAAAGGCACAAGGCGCGGATCTTACCGATGTGAGTCGGAGGTAATCTTTGAAAACTTCCTGATTCGTCCCAACAATGGTATGGCGGTCCCAATTGGGAACGTTCTGGAAGGAAACAGTGAGTCAGGGAGGGAGGCGCAGGAGCCGTGCTGACCGGATCCGCCTCGGGGTCGTCCGGGTTGGGTCCAAAGACAGACGGGGAATCAGCTCTCCATATCCGATTAAGAAGATGTGCACCCTGTGGAGCGACCTTGGGAACGCCCTGGCTGCCGTTGACACGTAAATTCTTTTGCCGTTCAATCTCATGTTCTCGCTGAAAGCGTTCAGCACGTCTGTTGAGCGCTGCTTGATCGCCAAGATCAAGAACGGCTGCATTCTTTTGCATGGCTGCCTTCTTTGCCTTTTTGCTAGTTGACTGAGGTTCATTCCTGTCGCAAAAACCGGGACGATTTCAGGGATGCGAGCTCTTTTACGTCAAATACACGTCGAAACTCACATTTTACGCTTTAGCATAAGCGAAGGTTTTGGTATTAGACTGCAGCCAAAAAAAAAAAGGCCAGTCGCTGAGGATGGTACGACGAAGACGGTGAGAAAGACGACACCTTTGGAGCTGTACCCCGGCCCAGTCTGTGGTCCAGAGCGTCTTGGCGGTGAAAGCGTCAGCAATTACCTGTCTCAACTCCGCCTGGGCTTCAGTCCGGTTGGCATCATTCATTTGTCCCAGACATTTTGCAACCCATTCCCTGTGGGATGCGAGATGCAAGGTGGGTCGCATGTGAGGCAAGGAGGGCTCACTTTAGCTGGGGTGGCCACGAGTCTGATGACATGGGGTATGGATTGATCAGTTGGATGAGGAAGATAGAAAGGATGTGTGTGGTGTGGAAGAGACGTGTAAATAGCCGCACGGTCGATGCGAGGAACTCATATTCCCACGGCGATATTACACAACCGATTGCAATTCAAGCCAGCCTCATTAACATTAGTGGATGCGACACTACGACCACAGAAATCTAGCGGTCACTCCTATACACCCCTGCTCTAATGTGCCTTGTCCACGGGGGGTTTGTACACTACAACGACACCGCAAGTCAGCAATGTGAATAATACAAGACAGCAACACTTACAGATCTTCCGGTTCTTGATGACAGTCCACTTGAAGCGCTTGACGTAGATGCTGATCGCGAACAGAGTCGAGAACAAGATGACGGCCTTGAGACCCAGTTGCTTGCGCTCATCGTGCTCGGGTTCCGCAGCCCAGTTAAGGAACGTGACGACGTCCTTGGCCATCTGTGACGTCGTGGCAGGGGTGCCTGCGAGACAATGGGGTCAATTAAACGACACTCGTTCACTGCGTGCCCCGCTCACCGTCGTCGTACTCTACAAGACCATCGAACAATAGTCGAGCCATGGAGATGGCACCGCCGGGGAAGTACGGGTTGTAGTTCATGCCATCACGAATTTCTACACCAGCGGGAGGGTCCATGTAACCGGTCAAGAGAGAGAAGACGTAGTCCTAGCAGAGCGGATCAGACACGCGTCTCAGACCTGATCAGACGACATACCGCGCCACCATGTCGTGCTTTGATGATCAAGCTGAGATCGGGAGGAAGGGCACCAGCGTTGCTAGCACGAGCGGCCTCCTCATTGGGGTATGGGGGAGGCAAGTAGTCGGACAGTTTTCCGGGACGCTGGAACATTTCACCCTTGTCGTCGGGACCGTCGGTATATTCGATGTCCTCTGCCAAAGCCCTTGTCTCGTCGACGGTATGGGACACGCCGACCAAGTTGCGCCAGGCAATGCGGTCGAGGGAGTGGCAAGCAGCACAAACCTCGCGGTAGACCTGGAAGCCGCGACGGATGCTAGAAATGCGTGTCGGGGGGGCGAGGCGCAAGGAATGGCGACGGGAGCCTACCTGGCATGGTCAAACGTGTCCAACCAACCCTGGTGTGGCCAGGGATACGCTGTCGGGTGGAGACCGTCGTCGGCGAGGGAGTTTGCGTGAACCTCGCCGATGAACGGAAGGGAGCCGTAAAGGTGGGTATACCACGCTATCGAGCCAACGGAGAAGAGTGAAACAGAAACGAGCGACGTGCGCGAGGTCAGGAAGGACTAGAGCGAGTGTCAAACAGGGCAGGGGATAGAGACGAGACGAGTACACCGACCTGTGTACTCGCGGAGGACGCAGAGGATGCGAAGCGGGCCTGCTGCAAGCCAATGTGAGACGGGTTCGAGAGCGAGCAAAAGCATACGCACCGACGCGACACGATGCTTGAGGGTGCCAAACGTCGAGCGGGATGCGCGAAGGACGTTCTGACCGCTGAGGACGGCGTTGGGCAGCCTCGACAACATTTTTTGAGGATTGGATTGAGTGACAAGCCGAAGAAAATATGAGCGAACACGTCGGAACGAACCGGAGACCAAATAAAATTATCCGATACTAGTAGTACGAGATAATCTACACCTCGTCCATGGAAATACAGAAAAAAATACAGAAAAAGAAAGAAAAACATCGTCCTAGATCTACATGACCGTCGTCGAAATCGGTAAACGTCTCGTCGTATCTCTCTGGTATGCTACACCGTAACTAAGGAATCGTCCTAGAATAGGCAATCACAAAGAGCCTCTGTAAACGGCGACGGTCAGTCTGGTCCCATCCGCAGAGCAGACGACAAACCTTCGGCGCAGCAGCAGAGACACGCCCCAAGAAGACAGGGAAGACAGCCGCCAGCACCACTTCCACCGCGTTGTTGCTGTCCGGGTTGTTGTCTGCAAGGGATTAGTGGGACATAAGCGGGACGGCGGACAACTCACACATAGACGGTCTGTGGGGGTGGTTGTGGCTGATAGCCCGGGCCGCCGTACGGAGGTTGACCACCATAGCCGGCACCTGGATAGGACTGAGGTGGTTGTTGGGGGTAGTACCCTTGAGGAGCACCTAGCAACGTGGTCAGCGGCGAACGGCAGGCGGGCAGGATAGGTACACACCACCAGGGGGAGGGTAGTATGGCTGCTGCTGCCCGCCGTAGTAATCTTTGCTGGCCATGATTGTGTGGAGAGAAAGGGAGGAGGAGGAAGTGGTCAGATCGCAGCCCTAAAATGTCAAGAAAAGCGCCTTTCCCACGATGGGAACGTGCAGGTCAGCCGCACCGCACTGCGAGGTCATTAGACTGCCCACAGCCTCGAGGCGACTGCGTGCTGCGTGTGTGCTGCCACTGTAATGCGCATGCTGTGCTACCCTGTGCTCGGGCTGTTCATTCGCCTCGCCGATTCCCATGAACGTCAGTCCAATGATAACTACCCGTCGCAACCGCACTCATTGAACTCAAGCATCCCACCCCTCATTACTTTTGAAAACAACGTGCGATATTAACAACTAATGCATGTAAATGTCTGGGTTTCACACAGTCAACGGTAAATATATAACTAGTGCAGAAGATCGAGAGTCGAATAGAAAGCGAACTGTCATGGACAACCACCTCGGATGGGGGGTATTTGGGATTCCCTCTACCGTCTAGGGACTGTTGGGCGTAAAGGCGTAAATTCGTGCGCCTTGTCGTAGAAAACTTTGAGTCAAGCGTGTCGTAGCTGCTTGCCGTCAGGCGGCCACGATCAGCAACGGTACTGGTCCACTCTTGATTATCATCCTTACCCGGGGCAACGTAATTTTCATGGGTAACCACTTCAAATGGTCGTGTCCGAGCTTGCGCGAGCACCGTTCCTTGCGATGCAATCCTCATCACCCCAGAAGTTGGGTCCGTCCTGAAACCGGTTGCCACTGCTCAGTTCGCCAAGTCCGCCCTCACGTCACCACTGCGTACTCACTGTGATATTCGTAGTAACGATATCCCCAACTGAAACCGTCCCCTCCAGCGAATGCTCACATCCGAAAACAGAAAATAGAGCCCTTGACGACCTTGTAGGTCCCGCAACTTTTGAGGAGATGACACCAGGTTTCCGTACAGCAACCGTCGTGGAGGTGCCTCCCCGTTGGGAGCCGTTCCCATGTCCAGCGGTCGCGTTCCGTCGTCCGTGAACAGTGACAGATGCGCCACCAGAAACGGAAGCTCCATCTCGCTGCCATGGAAAAAAAGGTCATATATATCTCCACCGTCCCCGTCACCCTGGAGGCTAACCAACACTCACGGGATTATAGCATTCCCAAATCGATCTCGCACGATGAGCTGCACGACAATGGGAGGTGCCAACGGCAGCCGCGACAGGCTGGCAGATCCAAATTCCGCCGTCCGTTGAGGGTGTTGCACGACATCAAGGTAATAAGACCTTTTTGTATCGAGTTACTCGTGAGTCACAACGGTACTGTCCGCCAGAGCGGTTGAGATACCTGGTCTGACTGTCGTGCAGAAACGACGAGTAGCCGACGCGCGCCGCTTGGTTCAGTGGGAACTGATTTTGTTGGGGACTGGATCGGTCGCCGGTCCACGCCTGGCTGGATGACTCGGATTGTGCCGGTAGACTCCACGCGGAAGGTGGCGATTGCGTTCGGGAATGATCGCTGCTGGCGACCGACTGGGGTGATCCACAGGAGCTCTCGCATGAAGTGTCGTGAAAGAGCTTCTTGTGGTTTCTGGGATGAGTCGGACGACAGTGATTTAGCGGACTCGTCAACACGAAAAATAGCGATCTTACGACGACGGGATGTACTCAACGGGTGTGATAGGTGTGATCGGATGTATTTGCTTTGCGCGCTGGGACACACAGTTCACGATGTCACTGAGCGCCAAGCACGGTGATCAAGGACACCTACCGAACGCTCTCCCTCGCTGTTATGAGAGGAGGATTCGTGGTGCAGGTGATGATGGCTATGAGTAAGAAGCATTGCGCAGTCATGAGAAGACACTAAACCATTCTGAGCGAACGCCCTGTCCCATGTGTAATCCCTTGACCGATTGGCACAGTCGGGGGAAGAAGTTTGCATAGGAGACAAGAAAAGAACTGCCTGCAAGGGAGGCTAAAAAATGGCTTTATGGGCTGTCTGGAGGTGGAGGTTATAATGGCATTGGGTAAGAACTTGGCATTTATGCATTCGTGTGTACAGATCATATACCCACTCATTTCCAGGGAGCGGAGCTCGGGGTCAAAGGAAGACACACAAGGGGTGTCAGAAAACCACTTGCAGCCAAACAGTTTGACAGATCTACCCAAGACCGATATGGTTAGGTCTATTCAGGGCACATATACGAGAAGAGGCTTCTTTGAATATTGTCGCCATCTCTGCAATGACGGCTCGCTTTTTGCTCGAAATCTTATTTGGGCGCTTACCGGCAGGGGTAACGGTTTCGAGAAATCTACGCAAGAACATTATGTTGCTATAACCTTACTACCGACAAGTACATCATACGCTCTTCTTCACGTAGCTCCACATGCCCGCCAATCCTGATATCACCGTAGCAGCGACCAGCGCAGGCTTGACGCCAGCTGACGAATTCAATTAGGCAAGAACGTAAGCGGGCAACGGGATCCGTCCGTACCGGTGGACTTGTACAGTGCACCCGTTAGTGCACCAGCCGCCATGCTGCCAACTATATCGTGTTGTCCGCGAAAAGAATCTATCGAAGAGTTGATCCCATTGTAGACGAGCGCTGTGGATCGCTCATCAGTCAGCTCGGCTGACACGGATTGCCGACGGGAAATGTCAACGCACCAAGTACGCCAGCCGAGTTACCTATGAACGTACCCCTTCTTGTGACAGAGTTGAGGATGCTGTTGATCCGAAGGCGTGCATTGGAGACGGCTAGAGGCCGTTTGGCGCCCTCATTCACACCCCAGATACCACCTACGGCCAAGCCTTGCGGAAACATGTATGAGCATGTGACAGGTCAAAGACAATAAGAATGGCCCAAGTTGGCGATGTGGCGAGCATCAAGATAAGGTGAGAAGAAGGCGTCATGGAGAAAACACACGAGTTTAAACGTACAAAACTCGTGGATGACTCGTGTCCATGAGCCGATAGAGTGGGGAGACTTACCACCGAGGTACATGGTCCCTGTTCCATAACACAGGTCGTCACTCCAACCCCGGGAAGGAATGGCCGTTCCAGCGCCTGGTAAATCGCTAACCTTGTCATCGTCTAATACGAGATAATCTAATTGATCCCCGAGCTGGGCGAGCGGATGCAGTCTGGTGGGGTCGTAGGCACCCGAGAGAAGGTCATTTGCGGTTACTGGAGTATCCACCGAGGGTCCGTGGTGAGAAGATTGGTGAGCAACGGGTTCTTGATATGCCGAGGACGAGTTTTGGGGGTCTTTGGTGGCCATTGAAGGAAACAAAAATCGATCTGGTCGCGGTCGTGAACGGTGAGCAGAAGAGCACTCATGAAATTTTAGAAGAGCGCGAGTAATAAGCAAAGGTGGAAAATGATTGCCAAATTCGTACAACTACTACTATAGTGTCGAGCAAGAAAACAATTGCTTGTAGTTATGTTGCACATCACGTCGGTTCGAGCTGTGCGCGTGCCATTCGCAACGCCCTCAGCACCGCAGCTGCGGATGTTTGCAGCACGCCGGTCTCTGTCGACGAGCCGAGCAATCCGTCTCATTTGTTCTCCCGTTAGCAGTAGGTCCATCATTATCCGCGCCTCGCCGCCTCCGAGTCCTGCCATCCCGTGTGCATCCCGCAATGGCGTCCCGAGACGTGAGTGCGGTTTGTCCCCATCTCTCCTTGCGTCAGACAGACGATCGTCGCCTCCAAGGTTGGGCAACTTCTACCACCCCACATTCAACGCCCACCGACCCCGCAGAGGTCGAGGCAATGCAATGCCTCGAGCAAGGCACCCAGAAACTCGAAGAAGGCGACATCCAGGGAGCAAAGGAGCTCTACAAGCGCAGCGTCGAGATAAAACGTACCGCAAGCTCCCTCTTCAACCTCGGCGTTACGCATTATCACCTTAGTATGCCGGGTTTCTATTTCACCCTTCCATGGTACATGTCAGATAAAATTTTATACAGAGCAATTTGATGATGCCATTTCGGCCTGGAATGAATCGATCGCGCTACAGCCCACGAGCGCGGACGCACACACAAGTACGTGTCTCTTCCCCGGCTCGTTCCGCTGCTGACATGAGTATCCCGACACAGACCTCGCCAGCGCATACATAATATCACCAATCTCACGACCTGACCTGGCGCTTCATCATTTACAGCACGTAACCCCATCACGACTACCATATACGACCACTGACTATTGTTTTCCAGTATAGCGGCTTCACTCTCACCGGAAGACCCTGAAATTGCTTTCAATCTCGCCGCTGTTTTGGAAGCCAGTGCGTGATTTGAACACTCTCTTATTGTTCCCAAAATTATCTCACCCGACGTGAACAGCTGGACAGCTCGAAGAGGCCCTGGAATATTACAAACGTTCCAAAGAACGCGGCGTCGATCGCGCCGCAATGCATATCCGGAATGTTCGTTATATTTATCCGGACCCTTTTCGATAATCTGATAGAGATCGCTGGTTGTCTAGGTTAGCGCAAAGATTTTGGGGAAACAAATTCAAGCCGCTCAGACAGGTCAAGATAAGTCCGACTCGTGACCGCACACGACAGCTTTTGGCACGCCGCGATCTTTAGTCGACGCGGTGTTACCAGAGGACAAGCACAGAGTTTATCGCATCGTTATTTGCGCTCATGTGGTATGTGCCACATGGTCGTAAATGACTTGACCTGCCCGTTAAAACGACATGTATTTCACCGCTAGTATGCTGTACGGCGATAATCTTAAATGCCTGCTCCATTCAATCTCCTGGCCGTTTACCGAGGCGTTACTATTGAACAGACAATAAAAGTATTTTCCGACGAACAAGTTGTACGTCATGGTACATCGCATCAGCGATCCCATTTAGGAACTATTATGGCGCTGCTCTCTGCCGAGTTGTCATCCTTTGAGCTTTCCTTTGCAGGTGCACTTGCCGCTGCTGTGACTGATCGATGATCTGATCTCTCCCGATCAGTAATCACATCAGAGCTCGTCCATCTCCAGTTAGGACTGTTGGAGTCTCCGACCCTTGCGAACCCTCGTGTGGACGAAAACCCCCGGTAGCCACGTGCTCCCTCCTTACGCGAATAGTGGCTCCCGCCACGTCCAAAATGGGGCTTCTCCCTGCACTCCCTGCCGTTGCTTGTACCGTCACCCCGCGTGGATGCCCTCAGCCGCGCCAGGATCAATAAAATGTCGTCGCGCGTGTACACGGCACGCGGATGATCTGCGGGCCGAAGGTGGATGAGGTGATCGTACCCTTCGTCCGATGTTGGCATTGAAAACTCCGAGGCGAATTTACGCAGGATAGTCATGCCGTGTCGTGCATCCCTGATGGTAGGGTGTGACGTGCCTAGGGTCCCACCATGAATTTCAGGCGTAAAGAGAGAGAGAGAGAGAAAAAACCCAAAAAAAAAAAAGGATCAGCGATCCGGAAAACCTAACAATATGATTAAATGAAAAAAAAGGTGACAAGAACTTACGCCGTTCGAGGCGAGAAGCACAGACCTGTTTGAAAGTACATAAAAAAAGTGGCGACAAGTCGCCAGCGCGCCGTCAGAGTTCGTACGTCCCAATTTAATATGATACGGCGGATTCGGATTTCTCACATGATAGGGGGTATCAAAGACAATAATGCTGATGGAAGTCCCTGGGAACGTGCGCGCGATCGCACTCCAGTAGGATCGCTGCCTTTTTTTTTTTTTCCACATCGAGTGGGGTAGGACGTTAACAATTAGCATCGATGGGTCCCTCCCCGACACGACCGGGGGAACGTACATGGAATTGAAATTGGTCCGATCGATGCAAGGCGAGCGCCCTTCAGAAAGCGTGTGGTACGCCAGCTCTTCTACTTGCTGTCTGCTACCCAGGTCGTCCTGGTTACA
>JBBPOM010000912.1:0-15997 GCA_038091455.1 Leccinum uliginosum | reverse complement strand
CGTGAAATGAACTGTGACATCCAGATTGGTCTGCTCAGCCTTTCTTTTGTAGGAAGATCCTTAGCGGCCTAGACAATTACGAAATTAACACGGGGAGGGTGCATCCTTTCGCTCTGAAACGGAATGAGTCCGGACTGAGAACGCGTGGTGCTGGAGCCCCGCTGACGATTGATAATCGAAAAGAAAGTTGGATGGCCGAGGTTTCCATTGGAACTCCTCCCAAGACCAGGAGAGGTAGTAAATTGTCTTCTATCGTTTTGATATATGTTCACCCTGATCAACTTCACAGTCCACATCGATACCGGTGCAGCGTAGGTTTTGCTTCTAATTCCTACACATATCCTTGTTCAGATCAACGCAGCGATATGTGGGTACTGCAGACTGGCTGTATTGGGATTTCCGGAGATCGTGACCTCTGGGATCCCAAGTCATCCGCCTCTGCTTGGTACCAGGTTCGGTCGTTTCGGCTCAAGTATGGAGACGGCACGCTTGTCACAGGTAATCAATATAGTGATATAGTAACCATTGCTGGATTCACTGTATGTTTTATACCGCTTATGCCAGTGAGCATGACCATTGAATTCTGACGCCCCACTAGGCATATCAGAAATTTGGTTCTGTTGTATCGTACACTTCTCCGTCGGAGAATAATGGAAACGCAGACGGTTTATTGGGATTGGCTTACCCTTCTGTCTCAGGATTCACTGGCAATGCTTATCCGTTGATTGTATCGCTTGTCCAACAAGGGAAACTAATCAATCCGACATTCTCAATGAAACTCTCTTCCCCTGGGGCCGAGCTGTACATCGGTGGAGCAAACAGTATGCTGTACAAAGGTGACATTGCATATACATCCGTAATCAATCCTGTGAGTTAAAATGGTGGATGGGGGTGAATGTTGCTAATATTGGCGTTTATGTAGGGATTATGGCTGGTGTCCATGGACGATGTTCGTGTCCATGGTGTTAAAATCTTCGAAAATGTACCTGCTGTTATCGACTCTGGTTCAACTTACATCTTTGGAGATTCGGAACGGGTATCAGAATTGTACAGACGCATTGGCGGTACCCTCAAGCCCCAGGAAGGCAAAGAGGCCTTTGATTTCTATTACCGTAAGAGTTCCGATTGTGTTCGGTACCTTGTTTTCATCTGTAGCCTGCAGTACCGTGCAACTCCTTCCCAACATTGAGCTTTACCTTTGGTGGCACTTCGTTTGAAATCCCTCCTGGAGTTCTAAGACTTAAACCAATTAAGGAAGGTTCTCCAAATTGTGTCAGCGCCATTATCGGCGAGCGCTTGCCTGTCGGTGAGATTTCATAGCTTATTGCTTCCTTAACACTCTTTTGCGGCGTTACATGGACTCGTTCTGACTGTATGGCCTAGCACATTGGATCATCGGGATGGCATTCATGCAGGGCGTATACACCGTGTTCGATTACTCTACTGAACAGGTCGGCTTTGCGAGCCTCGCTTGAATCCTCGCGAATGTTCCTGGTACATTTTGTTTCTATAGATTTGGGTAATTGATTGTTGATGAATATAAACAATTGCAATGTGCGGGACTTTGGCCGAAGGTCATAGTCCTATGTCTATGTGCGAAGAGGGATGCTTGGGTTGTCTAATCTGCTTGCTCGTCCGTCTGACGCCCCTCTCCGAGGATTAGGGCCGGACCACTGACACGCTCGGGTGACGATGTACAGTACGAGTAAGGGGCAGGTAAGGGGGCGGGATAGGTAGCGGTTTCGAGCCTGCGAAAGCTCTCGTCAGGGGGCTGCCCGTCCGAGGCCATTTAGGGTGCCAGCTTCCAATCTTACGCCCTATGCAGGGAGTTGGCCAGCTTGCAGAGGCGACGGAGGCATGCAAGGGGCGCGACCCCGGATGGATTGGTTGCAATTTGGGATGCACGAGTGGGGAGGAGGGATACTTCCTGCTCGAGAAGGGGAGATGGAGGAAAGGGAAAGGGAGGTGAATCCCACAGGTTAACCGCTCTATTCTCGTGTCTCATTCGTTCATTATATCTGAGCAGCAATCAGCGACGCAAGTCTATGCTGCCTTCCATCGGCGGTCTGGTGGCAGGTTACACAACACGCCAGAGCTGTCTGAGCCTGAGCAGACGTAGAATCTTTTCGGGACGGACATTGGTGCGTATCAATTCAGTAATGCACTCTGGCTCATATCCCAGCACGACGAGCATCAAAGAACTCAACATATGATCCGGCAGCATGCGAGTCAGGTTTGTGCCCTCAAGTCGGACTATATTCGCTTCCGAGTCCCGAACCGTCAGTATCCAACCCCGAACAGACCCCCATGATGTTCATTGCGTACAAATCATCTGCTCGCACATAAAAACCTGCGTCGACGGATCTGAGCACAGTAATGTTTCACCAGGTCTGACTCTTCTATGTAACTGTCCATGCAATAAGCAAGATTTTTGCCGGCGCCTCCCCAAGTTGCAAAACGATATGGTACGGAAAACGCATTCCGAGCTTCACAACGTAACACAACCTGTCCCCCAAATTTGGTTTATGTTTCAACTATCATCTGTGTAACAGCCTTCAATCAAGTTCTGTTCTGCGCAGTGTTCTTGTAAGCCACTCGGATCATTCAATGGCATAACATCAGTTTGAGATCTTCAAGACCCGATTTGTTCCTATCCCTGATGGCCGTGGTATTCTTAGTGTTAGCTGAGGTCTGCAGGTGGACGTTTCACCGCCAGTCCTTTCCACTCCTCTAGGATGCGATTAATTACGATAACCATTCTCGCAGTCGCTGGCAGACTGGTTCAAGCTCTGGCCATTGCGAAACCTGTATCAAACTTGAAGGAAGGCGGCATGGCTATACCACTCGCCATGCGTTCGTCATTTCTGGACTCCAACGAAAGCATCGATCTCGGCGCAATGACATCTCACGGTATATCAGTCAGGGAGTACGTGAAATGAACTGTGACATCCAGATTGGTCTGCTCAGCCTTTCTTTTGTAGGAAGATCCTTAGCGGCCTAGACAATTACGAAATTAACACGGGGAGGGTGCATCCTTTCGCTCTGAAACGGAACGAGTCCGGACTGAGATCGCGTGGTGCTGGCGCCCCGCTGACGACTGGTGATCGAAAACAAATTTGGATGGCCGAGGTTTCGATTGGAACTCCTCCCAAGATCTTGAGACGTAAATTCTCCTTGTATCGTTCTGATATACTGTATATTCACCCTGATCTACTTCACAGTCCACATCGATACCGGTGCAGCGTAGGTCTTTCGTTTGATTCGTACACATGTCCTTGTTCAGATCAACGCAGCGATATGTGGGTACTGCAGGCTGGCTGTATTGGGATTTCCGGAGATCGTGACCTCTGGGATCCCAAGTTATCCGAATCTGCTTGGGACCAGGTTCGGTCGTTTCGGCTCAAATATGGAGACGGCACGCTTGTCACAGGTAATCAATATGGTGATATGGTAACCATTGCTGGATTCACTGTATGTTTGATATCGCTTATGAGCATGACCAATGATTGAATTCTGACGCCCCACTAGGCATTTCAGAAATTTGGTTCTGCTGTATGGTACACTTCTCCGTTACAGAACAATGCAAACGCAGATGGTTTATTGGGATTGGCTTACCCTTCCCTCTCAGGATTCACTGGCAATGCTTATCCGTTGATTGTATCGCTTGTCCAACAAAGGAAACTAATCAATCCGACATTCTCATTGAAACTCTCTTCCCCTGGGGCCGAGCTGTACGTCGGTGGAGCAAACAGTATGCTGTACAAAGGTGACATTGCATATACACCCGTAATCATTCCTGTGAGTTGAATTGGTGGCCCGGGATGGGGGTGGATGTTGCTGACATTACCATTCATATACTAGGGATTTTGGCAGGTGTCCATGGACGACGTTCGTGTCCATGGTGATAAAATCCTCGTAAATGTACCTGCTGTTATCGACACTGGTTCAACCTACATCTTTGGAGATTCGGAACGGGTATCAGAATTGTATAGACGCATTGGCGGTACCCTCAGGCCCCGGGAAGACAACGAAGCCGAGGATTTCTATTACCGTGAGTTCCGATTGTGTTCGGTACCTTGTTTTAATCGACAGCCTGCACTGGCAGTGCCGTGCGACTCCTTCCCAACATTGAGCTTTACCTTCGGTGGCACTGCGTTTGAAATCCCTCCTGAAGTTCTCAGAAATAAACCAGTTGAGAGAGGTTCTCCCAATTGTCTCAGCGCCATTATCGGCGAGCGCTTGCCTGTCGGTGAGATTCCATAGCTTATTGCTTCCTCAACACCCTTTTGCGGCGCTATATGGACTCGTTCTGACTGTATGGCCTAGCACATTGGATCATTGGGATCACTTTCCTGCAGGGCGTATACACCGTGTTCGATTACTCTACTAATGAGGTCGGGTTTGCGAGCCTCGCTTGAATCATCGCGAATGTTCCTGGTAAACTTCAAGTTGTTTCTATAGATTTGTTTGAGTAATCGATTGTTGATGGATATGTACAATTGATTTGCATAATAGGAGAGTTCATGGTAAATTATCGGAGGGCTTATTGAGTTTGAGTTTGAGGGCTCAAAAAAAGGCTGGCCTCCAGAACGCTGCAAATTACATGAATATCAAAGTGCGTGATGCGAAGTAGGACACGTGGAAAGCGATCGAAGCGGAAATGGGCAGGAACCTCCGCCTCGTGCTCACCCGTGCACGAGCTCACACCGTTTCGTTTGAAGGAGGCCGACTTGAGGCGCGAGACCGGAGACGTTTCCCGACAACTACAACGCAGCGAGATGGTAAGAGGGCATGTCTCGATCGATTCATCGACTGACTTGCGAACCTAGAATATGGAGGACGTTAAATATCAGCCACAAAAGGCCAGGCAGGACAATCTCGATCTCGAGAACCAGCTCCGAGGTACGCAGGACCGATGGTCTCATATAAAGTTCTTTCTCGAAAGAGCCGCTACAGGGAGCGCGCACGCGGAACAAAAAGTTGAGCTCTTGGCTGCCGTCGCCTCTTCCTCCGAGGCTCCATGGCAGCCAGCTCGATATGACAAACATCAGAGCATTGGTCTCCAATGTTGCGAGATGTTCTACAAAAATCTAGTTAGAAACGCTGAACAAGGTCAGCGCCAGGCCACTCACCACAGGAACGTCATATCTATGGCCTCTTCCAACGTCATATCGACAACCTTCGTGTCTCGACTCTGCTACATACAACCCATTCCAGGCGCGTGCACCAAATCGCCGGTTCAAATTTACCAGACTCATAATACGTTTGCGCGATTCGAAACGCGATCCACAAGATTGACCGTCGACCTTGGCTCGTAGGTGAGCTGTACTTTTTGAAAAATTCGTACGATCGCATGCACGTAGGGCTGTTGACACATGTCAACTATCAACACGTCTTGAACAATCAAAAACAATCAAAATAGATCCCTCCAACACGATCGCCGAGTAATCCACCCTCCACTCATAATGTGGCATATCCAGGCGCAGCATTCGCTCCCTGCGAGGTACTCTCGCTCGCGTCTAGGTTCGGTACAACGCACCGCCATGTGGTAATACGGCCCGGATGTTGCAGGGCATGACTGGGGTTCAATCCGAGAGTCCGAACGTCCATATCGGAGCATCCGATTCCCGTGTGATTGGGTATGTGCCGGAAACGTGAGTGTGGATCCGAAGCCCTACCCGAGAAGTTTTGCAAGCATACGATGTCTTCTGAGACACGATGTGATGAGACTTACTGCCGTGCCATCTCAACTCCAGTTTTCAAAGGTCTCCTCACCGATGCCCCAACCACGGGGAAAGTCTTCGAAATGGCGCATGTGGAAGTTATGATAGGAGAGGACGTGCTGGTGCTCGTTATTGTATGGATAGAGCTTGATAATCTGAGTAGTTGTGAAACTCACGAAAGAGTGACATACTTGAGCGCCACTTCGTCTTCACCTCCGAATTCCGTAAAGCAGGTACTCGCATCGGACCATCCATCCTTCAGGTCGAAGTGGGCGAGGGTGGGAGTGCCCACTGGAATCAGAGGCGGTGGGTTATAGGACGATGCTTGAGAGTGTCGGTTGCGCTTTCGACATACGTGCTTCGAGTGGGACGTGTAGCAGTCTACGGCAGCTCATACACTGGCGCATCTTGAAAGCTGACCGAATTAGCCAAGGCAATGACATGGCATATCATACCCACCGACCTATGACCGGACTGAGCATAAACAACGCCACCCTTGAATCTAGTCCACTTTTCCTTTGGATAAAGGATAGTCGCGTGTGCAACAATGGATTGTCGGATCGAAGTACACGGTGAACATGGCAAAGCAAACACGAACAGAAAGAATCGCACCGACTCGGACATCCATTTGCTGGCTAGCAATACGACGGTGAGCTTGATTTTCCTTCGTTCGTAGTCTTTTTGCGCACACTCAGTTCAGTGTCCCTCCACCGTTCCTTCTCTGCGGATTCACGATCGTGCTCGAGGTCGGGTGGATTGATCATCGAGTAGGGAACGCGACGTCGCGCTCATATCGGTACTATCAAGCCGTGTGGTAGAGGGGCGAGGTAGGAGTAAGCGGAGACCGGAAAATCCTGAAATTCTGGGAGGTTCGACTGTGGCCTCACGGCAAACACGTAATCGTTACCCTTTGAACCTGTACTCCCAACCATCCGTGCCAGCACCGTCACCGCCTGAGCTCCGAGCCTGATCAATGCATACCGCAGAAAACGGTAAATAGATCCTTAATACCCTCGGCCTGCGATAATGTTTGTCGACACCTGGCAGATCACTCGAAAGTAATCGAAATCCAGTGTGAAGATGTGGCCTTCTCAAGTTGCTTTACTACGGATAGCAAGCAGGTATTCACCGGTAGTAATGACGGGATCATTCGCCGATGGCAAGTAGACGACGGACGTCAGATTACTAGCATTGGAGCAAAAGCAGGGGGCGCAATCTATGCGACCGCGCTGTCAAGGGATGGCAGATGGCTGGTTTGCGGGTTGTCCTCACATCCGTATGCCAGCGTGTGGAATGCGGAAACTCGTACAAAAGTTCTGGACATCGCGAGTCCGAGTCACACAGGCGCAGTGTTCTCGGTTGATATTTCTTCCAATTCGACGACATTTGCCACGGGTGGGTTTTTCGACAAGCGCGTATTTATCTGGAGCACTACCACAGGAGAACGACTCCTGGGCCCACTGCAGCATGACTCCCACGTGGTTGCAGTTCAGTTCTCTCCGGACGCCCACCGTCTCGCCACTGCGACCGGAACGTCAATCAGAATCTTTAACAGCGACGAAGGCCAACAATTGCTCGACATCCCATGCCCAATCGTGAAAAACTGCTCCTCACCACTTGCCTGGTCAGCCAATGGTTGTCAAATTTACGCTGCCTCTGAGCCGTTCAACAACGCCAAGTGTTTTGATCCGTCCTCAGGGTCATTGCTCAGTACATGGCCTCTTCCTCCCAGTAGCAGTTCCATGCATATAGCTTGTATCGCAGCATCGCCCACCCAAAATTTCATCGCCGTTACCAAAAACACCTCGTTGTCTTTTCATGATGCCCGGACATACAAGCAAATTGGTCCCATAATCGATCACGCCAGCGATGTCTACTTCATGACGCTCTCCCCTGAGGGCGCTTACGTTGCCACCTGCGAACTAAACAAGAAAGTCACCGTGAGGAGTCTTCTTGGTGTCCTTCCGGAGTCGTACCTTCCAGGAGATGTAAGTGTTTCTGTCGCCAAACGTTGACGAATCTTAAAGTGTGAGATCGCCTATTTCTTCCTCAGCGTCGTGAGTGCCTTAAAGGATGTATATTTTTCCACTTCTGACTGTTTGTATCAGAATTTCCACTCATGCAAATCAGCGAAGAGACACTTCAAGCTTGGACTCAGGGCGACTTGACTCGCACCGAACAAGTCCTGACAGAAAAGATTCTGAATGTCCAAGATCCTTCTCGTCGTTCACAGTGCCTCGCTCACCGGTCCCTCGTACGGTCCCGTCTGAAGCAATACAAATTGGCTATAGATGATGCGAAAAAGGTAGCCTTTCGATTGTCTTTACTTTTCTCATGCATTAATTGGTATCGCACACCAAGTCTGTCGAGGTTCAGCGGTCCACAATCGGTCAGATTGCGATCACAATAGCCCGCGCAGCCGATGGCGACCCCGACGCAGCCATGCGTGTATTTGACCTCGTGTTCTCTAATGGTTCGTTGCCCGAAAGCAATTTTGTTTTGCTTATCAAGGCACGTGCCTATGTTCTCGTCGCTATTTGCATTAATACTTGGCTTCATGCAGGCCATCATCCTGTTTCAGTGTGGAAGGCATGATGAAGCTATTGCGCGAGTCGAAGACTTGATCGATGCTATGGATGACAAAACTATATATGTCACGGTCCGGGTATGTAAATTTTAGGATTTGACCAGCATGAGATGGTGAACAGGTCGTATTCAGGCCCGAATGTATATCATACTCACAGGCATGTCGTTGGAGGAAGGAGACCATGAGCAGGCCGCGGGATGGCTCAGGCGCGCAGGGGAACCTGTTGTCCTTCAAGATCGTCCTGAACTGATCGTCATCTCACTTGTACGTTGCTTATTCTCACTCTATCTTTAACCTCACCTACAGTATTCGAGATTTTTGGATGGAACTTTGATGGCCTTGGTGTTGAGATACAGCAGCACCTTCAGCAATGCATGAACATGTTAGAAGACATTGGCGACGTGGCAATGCGTTCTCAGAATGCAGAAGAGGCCATTTCACACTACTCTGCAGCATTGTCTTTGAATCCTTCGAATCCTGCGCGTCTCTTGGTCAAACGAAGCACAGTTCGCGCAACAATGATGTTGTGGGATGATGTATTGAAAGATGCTGATGACGTATGAATTTTCTATCTTTCTTATGAGCCAACACTGAGTTTCAACCACTCAGGCAATCGAGGCAGACCCCCAGGGTCCCTGGGGATACGGAAGAAGGCATGCCGCGCTGCATGCTTTGGAGCGCTATGATGACGCAGCTGATGCGATGAAACAAATGATTGCTCTCGAGCGTCTCTGCGGAGAAGGAGGAGAAGCAGCGTTGTGCCAACTGTTCGAGGAGCTGATGGCTCGTTCGGGCGAGGCAACAGTGCTTGCCTGGACGGGACATCCTTCATCGTACAACAGCTGTCTCCCAGCCTCCCTTTCATTTCATCCTCGAAACCCCAAGGCTTCGCTCGCCATTGAAGATGCCGAAATGGATGGGCGCATCGCGGAATTAAAAAGTTCGATGTCTCAGATAGAGGCGATGCTCGTCTACGAGCGAGTCATCCGCCTGCCAATAGCGCGACTTGTCCGCCGGAGACTACACCTCCCATGTATCTTGTTCCCGGTCAAGAAGCTCGTCGAGAGACTTGATGCCGAGATCGGTGAAGGCAAGTGTTTCGGTGCTCGGGTATCGGGAATTGGCCATGTAGAATTTCGGACGTCGGACACGCTTTCGTCGTTGCCAGAGCCGCGCAAGTTCGTTTTCGCCCATCCCTGGATTCGCGACTTGCGTGGTCAAATAGACGAGATCGGTTGGGGAAGCACATCGGATAGCACCGATGAGTCGGACTCGTGGTCTGGTTCGGAGGCCGAAGCGAATTCTCCGTCTCGAGCTGCACCCACTGCGGCCACTCCTGCCTTGTATGCTGGACCCGTTGCCACAATGGATGACTATACCCGCGCATTGCAGCTCGTCGTCCGTCTGCAACAGCCATTCCATGCTCTTTTGTTAGAACAACAATCCCATGGGGAGTACAAGCGCATCGCTTCTGAGCACGAGATTATCTTGCCGGGGCTGGAACGCCGCATCAGCTCCGCCAAGGCAGTCCGCGTCGGGATCGTAGAGATATCGTAATCGCAGCAACGCGGGGGACATGTGTAGGATTCTGTTGCTCACGCCGATTGACATTGTTCCTGTATGGTACATATATGCCTTACATCGTAGTTTTCGCTGTCATCGCACTCCTCTCTTAAACTATGCATTTCTTATGTACCTAAGTATATGCATGATGTTGCGTAAGTGGAGATCGACACTGCCGGTGGCCGCCTGAACTCTCGGATGTACCACTGCACCAACAAAATATATGTCTATCAGTTAGAGAGAGGTGGGAAAATTTTGGGGTGGTCAGATAAAGGTCGAAGCATTAAAGATCTGAACGCGCTCAAAGTTGGCAATTTGGCCAAGGGGGGCAATCATGCATCATGGGCCCATCTGTCAAAGCGGTTCCAAAATGTATGGTGCATTTTTTTCATTCTTTCGATTCCCTTTCACTAGTACTCTTGATATTTTTGTTACAGTATTGTAAGGTCTGAACCAAGTCTGGTTAACGTTGAACGACCGTGTTTTGGGATCAACCCCTAATAATGTCATGCCCACATTTTACGTAGTACTAGTAGACGTCGTGACCGAGCCACTGTCAAACTAAGTACTTGGCTCTAGCTTAGACATGGGTAGCTATACGTGGACTTACCTGGCAGATGTTGTCCTGGACTTTGAATACCGTTTACACGCTCCAAATTTTTGGAATTTTGAAGTTCTGTGCTTATTTTGGGCCTGACCAATCCGGGATCGAGCAGGTTTTCCGGCGCCTCACCATCATGCTGACTTCACTTCTTTCTCGTAAATCTATTGTGATGCGGCAAAGCAAGAGGTTGATACATACGATGCTAACTGAACTCATTGCCGGCGTTGACGGGCCTGGAAGAGATATAGATTGAAGTATCGCGGTTGAACTGAAAGCTTTTGTAAGGTAAGACTGCGGCCCGCCGCTTAACCGTTACGCCAAAAGGTAACAATGCTGAATGCTAACTTGAAGGATGCAGTACTGCAGGCAGTATATATGCCAGTTACAGGTAACTGGGAAAACTGTAGGTTTTACACCCTCCCACTGTGTCAGACTTATCTATCCTCTCGAGCTGCACCTATTCGCTGCACTCGAGAGTCGACAGTTTGTATAGGATCCGCGTCTGGGATTTGGGAAGGAAATACGGTCGACCGTTCAGGCAAGTACTACCCAGGCCACTTGCCGTCCGCGACGAACCCTCGCAACCTCGGCACATCCACTTTGATCCACAGTTTTACGACCGGAATGCGCATCCCCTCTTCCCCCTCGTGGCGATGACGTCCAGGTGGTCGATCTTGGAACTTGCGTCCATCTGGACCTCGACATGGACGAGTTGACAATTGAGAAGGAGGAAGGAAGGGTCTTCTCATTTCAGAGGAACCCGTTGCAGATGCCGATCCTCTCATAAGCTACAAGCACTGATCTCTCGGACGCCGGAACAACCTCTCCCCTCGCATGTACATTGAAGGTACAAAATGGAAAATAAGAATGGACGATGCGTTCATTGGAATTGTACACTCGTCCCAGGACAGTTGACAACTTGAAACGTACCCCAAGTCGAAGTGGTCACCGGACATCTCCCGGGACTCGGAGGACCGGAATTTTTGTCTCTCCTCAGAGATGTATCATCTCCCGCAAATAATCTCGGTGGTACTTACAGTATCAATTACAGCTGACTCGAATTGTAAACGATACGGAAAACACATTCCCAGCTTCATAACGTAACACGACCTGTCCCCCAAATTTACCGGCAAAGGGTTTATGTTTCAACTATCATCTGTGTAACAGCCTTCAATCAAGTTTTGGTCTGCGCGGTGTTCTTGTAAGCCACTCGGATCATTCAATGACATGACATCAGTTCAAGATCTTCAAGTCTCGATTTGTTCCTATCCTGATGGCCGTGGTATTCTTAGTGTTGGCTGAGGTCTGCAGGTGGACGTTTCACCGCCAGCCCTTTCCACTTCTCTAAAATGCGATTCATTACGATAACCATACTCGCAGTCGCCGGCAGACTGGTTCAAGCTCTGGCCATTGCGAAACCTGTATCAAACTTGCAGGAAGGCGGCATGGCTATACCACTCGCCATGCGTTCGTCATTTCTGGACTCCAACGAAAGCATCGATCTCGACGCAATAACCTCTCACGGTATATCAGTCAGGGAGTACGTGAAATGAACTGTGACATCCAGATTGGTTTGCTCAGCCTTTCTTTTGTAGGAAGATCCTTAGTGGGCTAGACAATTATGAAATTAACACGGGGAAGGCGCATCCTTTTGCTCTGAAACGGAATGAGTCCGGACTGAGAACGCGTGGTGCTGGCGCCCCGCTGACGACTAATAATCTAAACGAAATTTGGATGGCCGAGGTTTCGATTGGAACTCCTGCCAAGACCTTGAGAGGTAGTAAATTCTCTTCTATCGTTCTGATATGTGTTCACCCTGATCTACGTCACAGTCCACATCGATACCGGTTCAGCGTGGGTCTTTCTTTTAATTCGTATACCTGTCCTTGTTCAGGTCAACGCAGCGATACGTGGGTACTGCAGGCTGGTTGTACTGGTATTTCCGAAGGTCGCAACCTCTGGGATCCCCAGTCATCCAAATCTGCTTGGAACCAGCATCGATCATTTCAGTTCAAATATGCAGACGGCACGTTCGTCGCAGGTTATCAATATTCTGATATGATTACCATTGCTGGATTCACTGTATGTTTTCAATCGCTTATGAGCATAACCATTGAAACATTTTGACGCCCTACTAGGCATATCAGACATTTGGTTCTGCACAATCGTATACTTCTGCGTTATCGGACAATGCAGACGCAGACGGTTTATTGGGATTGGCTTACCCTTCCGTCTCGAGCCTTAAAACTTGGCCACTGATTGCATCGCTTGTCTCACAAGGGAAGCTACTCAATCCGACATTCTCATTGAAACTATCTTCCCCTGGGGCCGAGATGTATGTCGGTGGAGCAAACAGTATGCTGTATAAAGGTGACATTGCATATACACCCGTAATCAATCCTGTGAGTTAAATTGGTGGATGGGGGTGGATGTTGCTGACATTGCCATTTATATAGGGATTATGGCAGGTGTCCATGGACGATGTTCGTGTTCATGGTGTTAAAATCCTCGTGAACGTACCTGTTTTTATCGACACTGGTTCAAACTACCTCTTTGGAGATTCGGAACGGGTATCAGAATTGTATAGCCGCATTGGCGGTACCCTCAAGCCCCGGGAAGACAACAAGGCCTTGGATTTCTATTACCGTGAGTTCCGATTGTGTTCGGTACCTTGATTTTATCGACAGCCTGCAGTGCCGTGCGACTCCTTCCCAACATTGAGCTTTACCTTCGGTGGCACTTCGTTTGAAATCCCTCCTGAAGTTCTCAGATGTAGACCAATTGAGAGAGGTTCTCCCAATTGTCTCAGCGCCATTGTTGGCCTCCACCAACCTATCAGTGAGATTTCATAGCTTATCGCTTCCTGAACACTCTTTTGTGGCGTTAGATGGACTCGTTCTGACTATGTGGCTTAGAATTTTGGGTCATTGGGTTCAAATTCCTGCAGGGCGTATACACCGTGTTCGATTACACTACTAAACAGGTCGGGTTTGCGAACCTCGCTTGAATCATCGCGAATGTGTTCCCGATACTGTATTTTGGATATAACTTGCAGAGTTCATGGTAAAAACATCGGAGGGTTGACCTTACTTAAGTAGCAGGACAAAAATCGCCAACTGTTTGGATCAAAGGCTGGCCTCCAGGACGCTACAAATCGCATGAATGTCAGATGCTAGGACGCTGAGAAAGCGATCGAAGCGGAAATGGGAATTCGCAGGTAGGATCCTCCGCTTCGTGCTCACGCCATTTCGTTTGAAGGAGACCGAAAAGGTGAAGGCAGCAATCACCGATATCGAGGCAGGATTACGGATGCGTCTCGAACAGATATCTACTGAACAAAGATTGCATGCGGCGCGAGACTGGAGCCGTTTCCCGACAACTACAACGCACCGAGATGGTGAGAGGACGTGTCTCGACCGATTCATCGACTGACTGGCGAACGTTGAATATCAGTCACAAAAGGCCCCGAGACAGGACAATTACGATCTCGAGAACGAGCTTCCGAGGTACGCAAGACCGGTGGTCTCATATGAAGTTTCACAGAAAGTCCGGCTCTTTCCAGCCAAATTGCGCGAAAACACGGCGATGATCGAGCAATTGCGTCATGAATGGTCGATTTGGTAGTCCAATATATATGTGGTCTGTGTCGCTCAGCCGAATTCTCGTGATGGCGAGAGAGGACCCCACGTTCAAGTTGGTATGAACCAACGTGGGTGCCGCATGGCAGCGAATAAGTGCTGGCGTGTACCCCGAAAGGGTCCTTCCTGCCCGATTAACCTGTGGGAATCACCTCCACCTCCCTTTCCTCTCCACCTCCATCTACGAGCAGGAAGCTCCCCTCCTCCCCACTCGTTATTGCCCAAACTGCAACCAATCTATCCGGGGTCGCGCCCTCACATGCCACTAGCGCCTCTGTGACTCGGCCAACTCCCTCGATACTAGGGCTTAAGATTGGTAGCTGGAACCCTAAACGGCCTCGGACGGGCAGCGGTAGGGGTATCGGAGCCCCCTGACGAGAGCTTTCGCAGGCTCGAAACCGCTACTAACCCGCTCCCTTATCTGCCCCTACTCGTACTGTAGATCGTACCCTCTAACGGCCGATCGACCGACCCTAATCTTCGGAGAAAGGTGTCAGACGGACGAGCAAGCAGACCCGACCGCCCGAGTATCCTCTTCTCGCACACAGACCTAGCTCTAGGGTCGCGCTTCGCGCTCCCCGGGCCCTAGACCACCCATCTGCGTTGACCTGAGGGCGTGGCAGAGCTGTGAGTTGGAAAGAGGCTGATAGGGAGAGACGGGTGGAGACGCACGCGGTTGGCTGGATCGACACAATCGTATCCGTTCGTCCACATTGCGAGAACAATAGCACATGTGCTATCTAGGGTGTTGCGGTACGTGGTAGATCAGTACTACTAGGCCACGAATTCTTCGTCGGTGAAACGCTTTCACAGACGAAGTGATCAAGACCGTTCTGAACTTGAAGTGCAATCTCAGGCTTCATCTGCTTAACCATTGTGGATTTGCCCGACTCGCTGGAACCTGAAAGAAAGGTAGGTCCACACGAGCAAAAGTGACAGAATGGGGATAGTTGGAAAGAGAAAAAGACGGCGGAAGATGGACTGACCGAGGAGGTATATCTTACATTCCTTATCTGGCCTTTTCGGCCCTGACAGCACCAACTCTTGGGACCAAAGGCTGACCTCCAGGACGCTGCAAATCGCATGAATATCAAGTGCGCGATGAAAGTAGGACGCGAAGAAAGCGATTGAAGCGGAAATGGGAACTCGCAGGCAGGAACCCCCGCTTCGTGCTCACCCGTGCACGAGCTCACGCCATTTCGTTTGATAGAGACCGAAAAGGCGAAGGCAGCAATCGCCGATTTTGAGGCAGGATTACAAGCAAAATGGATGCATCTCCAGAAAATGACCACTGAACAAGATCGCTTGCGGTGCGAGATCGGAGGTATTTCCCGACAACCGAAACGCATTGAGATCAGATCATGACGGTGTCTCCAGACGTGTCTGGACTTCCTGGATGAGGCGGTGAGTGCCAGCGCCGTATGTGGATCAAGCCCTGATGACCTGCTGTCACCATCACCGCTCCCCTTCATGATGCAGGAGGAGGGGAATGTTCGGGGGGTATGAGCGATGTGGACATTCGGACACAGATGTGGTGATGACGTCCAGGCGGACCATCTTGGAAGCGTACTTCCCATACATCTTGACCTCGACATGGACGAGTTGATGACTAAGAAGGAGGAAGGAAGGTTTTCTCGTTTCAGAAGAACCCCTTTCAGATGCCGATCCTCTCACATCAGGAAAAAAGGTTCGTGCCTGTAGCACAGCACAGCTACATAGCATTATGTTGTCACGGTTTATAAATCACATTCTACCGTAGACGACTGTAGCGTACTGTAGCACCATCCGATACATTATGTTTTATGTCAACTACTGTAGCACAATCCTATAAAGTAGATTTTATATTGACTACCATAGCACTAGTAGGGTGGTCGCAAACGTT
>JBBPOM010000911.1:0-16009 GCA_038091455.1 Leccinum uliginosum | reverse complement strand
ACGAGGACGACGACCTGCAGAGTCGGGCAAGAAAATCCCGAAGAGACAAAGAGAATGACCATCGTTACGCTCGACGAGAGTCCATAGAGCAGCGTAGTCTTCGTTCAGGCCGACCATATGTATATAGACGGCACCTAGTTTCCCGTAGTTGCCTGCCATATTGACGAGAGATACAAAACGGGCATTCCGACCATTGACGTCGCAGAATCGTCCAGTAACCTGGCTCTCGGCTCCTAATTAACCCTCCACTTCGACTTGAACCACCTATCCAACGTTCACTGATCAGAAAGCCTACGAGAGCAAGAAATTGACGAACCTGAACGGGAACAGATGATGACATCTCAGTCCACCGTGAATTGGTCTTTGACTTCGCTCTGGAGGAGGTGGGTTCCTATCCTTATACTGGTGAGCGCGACCTTTGACCGGCGGTATCCGCTGACTGCGGGGCTGCGTCGTCTTAACTGTCGAATCTGCGTCACGCTTGATGGGCTCACTTAGCATCGCGAGACTCACTCATCATGGACCATCATTTCCTGACAGCCTTCCCGGGACCTTTATGATCTCATCACTTTCCATCTCTTTCGACGCTCTCTGAGTCCTGGATCTTCAGTGCCTCTGGGTCTGTGGCCTCCGTTGCTCGAACTCGATGACTCGAACATCGATCCAACCAAGACTGAGCGGTTGGCAGGTCGCACAAGACCATCTATTTGGACATCGAGGGTGACATCCTGGAATCATTCCTTGTCGATGGACACGTGCGGTCACGGTGTGGTTGCAAACTTAGTAGGTGGTGACGCCAATTAGGCAAGTACTTGCACAGCCACGGCACAACCTAGTCACTTGTGTCCTTGCTCACTGGCTTTGCGAAGACCGTCATCCTCACCCCGGGGGGGCCTGTCTATGCTGCTGGCGCGCTTTGAGGCTCTTCTGTGATGCAGCATTACCGCGCACCGCGTATATTTGGTTCGTATCCTGGGAACAAATTCGGCACTAAAATAGATCGTAACGGCTCATCATTCACTGTCACTTACCGTGCGTGGATGGTACATCGCCGTCTGAGTGACCTTCAGCGGGAGTCCCTGGGACCCACTCGCGCACGCACAAGTCGTCCAGGTTATCGCCAAGACCGTATCAACGCTGACTCACCACGCATACCCATTTTCTAAGGTTACCCACGTTTTATCTACTAGGTATCGAGTTTCCGTTCGAGATGGAACGGAGCAGGGAAAAGTTTGGTGTCGGACAGGTTGGCAAGGGCAGGGAATCCAGCAGCTGGGCCACGTAGGTCTCTTTCTAGCCCTATCTGTGAGGCTCATGATGTTGTAGCAGCGTGGATGGTGTGCGTCTCAGTATCTTTCGATGTATCGTCGCTCTTTTGTGATCTTGATGTCAGTTATTCAAGTTCACACCAAACAATTCCGAGTTTGCCGCCTCCAACGCCTCCGACATCTCCTCTTGACTTCACACGGGTGCTCCGGGCGACGACAGCCGAACGTGAAGAAAGACTTGCGCATCGAGTCTGCAATGACCCAGAAATGATTTCTGCAATGATTTTCTCATGGAATTACATGTCTTGCATTGGGTCAACGACAAGACTCCTCGGAGGGTAATCACGGATTCTGGGTCCTCGAACACGATACTCCTTAAACGCCCCGTCGGTCGCGCAGTGGCGGTACTACATCTACCTTTCGAGACGAGATCGATACAAACGAGTTGCTGGCATGGTACCACGAAACTGGTGATCTTGATTCCAGAGTTTATTTGCCGAGCCGATTGCAGAGTCGATGCACGTCCTTTGGAGGTGTTGCTCAATCTACAACTTGACCAATAGGTACCGCCGGCGAAGGGAAAGGGGAGGACGTGAGTCAGATAGATCAATGAATTGGTCGGACGTAGTATGGAGATCGACAACAATACAGTAAATTACACCAGTGGACAATTTAGCATCATTCACACTGAAGCTATCAGTATACAAGTCGATGGGTATAAGAAACGTGGCACAAGATATGACATTGAGAAGATCGAAAGTACATGGACAGAATAATGAAACAAATCATGTTATGCAAGTCCAACACAAGTAAATACGCGTTTACGAATCTAAACGATCGACTTCCGCTTCTTCGTGGGCGACTGTATTGAATGGAGTGTTTGACTGCACGGCGCAAGGTCAAACCCCTGCTCTTGAATGGAGTGCCGAACTTGGTTCACTCTCAGGTCGGTAACCGTTGCCTGTCTTCCCGCTTGACCGGCGAGTTCTTGATATAGTTGACCCAAGATAGTATGCTCCTGTGCAATACACAATGCGAGGTGATATTCTGCACGAACCACTTTATTACGCGCACCAGCAGCTGCCATCCGGATGGATGCCTCTGTCTGAGAGCTGATTGCTGGGACATCATTTTCAACCTCTACCAGTCGGCGTACAGTTACTCAATGCGGCCTACGCACCTTCCGAACCAGAAGTCGGATGCGGCGCCTGCAAGATTGGAGGTACAGAAGATAAGGTTGTCGCAAATACGGATCGCGACATAGAGCCAGACGCCATGTCGTTTGACTGAGAGATGCTGGTGTCTCCTTCCTTTGACAAGGACTTTGCGGCAGGTTCCGAGTCAAGTTCCGAGTTTGTATCAGACTCGGACTCGGACTCGGACTCGGAGCTGCTCCTGGCATAAGTGTATTCCCCATGATTCAAGTTCAGCAAAGATACTTTACCTATCATCGGATTCGATTGAAGGTACTTTGAGATTCTGAAATTTAACTTGCAATAGCCGTTGGAAGGGGAGTGGAGAAGAGTGAGAGGGAAGCTTTCGAAGACTGTGGAATTGTCTAGTTTGGTTTGAAGCAGGCACCCGTGGTATACGGGGGTGCTTGAAAGATGTCCCCCGGTTCGACTGTGCGCGTCTAGGGTCCTTTTGCATCGTATAACAACTTCAGTCTTCGAGGCACGAGGTTCCGGATAGACTAACAAAAAAGTCCCAACTCCCACGGTAGGGGAGGTTGCATCAATCCGCGGACCCATATAGAAATCGTAGCAGCGCACTTGCGCCAAGTCCCCGAGACTCCTATGTGTGCAATGCTAATATTGTACTGTGCAGTGGAGACGGCTCAGAGTCTCGGGACTACAAGTTCCAATTGCCACCATTGAAAACATGAAAGTTGAGCACAACTTCAATGATGCTCAACTTGGAGTGGATGACTGGCAGATAACTAACCGATGCAGAATAGACCACAGCTTTTAACTTTTTTTTTCGTGCGTTGCAACCAACCCAACAAGGTGTGCAAGCAGTGCACATGTCGCGGCTTGATTCAAAAAGAAAAAAAAAAAAAAAGAGTTAGCGTGTTGGTGAAAACGAAGTCCGAGTCAGAGGCTGGTGTTCGATGATCAATCCATCGTGTATGACCATAGACCCATATAAAATTAGTAGTCATCCACTCCTGCCATCAAAGAGCAAGAAATCCTTCCTTGGAATGCAAGACACGCCGAGAGCACGACAAAAGGTGAACACAGCGAGGGAGGATCAAAGAGAGCGAGACGCCATATAGAAGAGGGGTCAAAGGCAGCGACGCACGCGCAGGACACTGCTTCATTCTGCGGATCGCAAGCGAGAACAGTGTCAATAAAGTCATGCACCCCAAAGGAGGGACACAATCAACAATGGACGGTTTACTTACGCGTTATTACACATCCTGCGTTCGCTACCGTGATATGGATGAGCAGATTCTCAGAGGAAAAGAGGGGGACTAGAAAGAAGGGGCACAAACTGAAGATTTGAAGACGGCGTGGTAGCCTGTCTCTACTTCTCTTTGAGTACTAGAAGGGTGCACCAATAGACGATGATCCTGGTGACCCTGCCCGTTCGCGGTTCGAACCGCGCCGTTCGCCTACTTATCTGGTCAGTGACGGCACGTGCTGAACCTACAGACCCATAAATTTCTTGGTGGTGCATGAGCCTAAATAAGAAAGTTGCACGAATGCTAGAGTTAGAACCAGAGTCAGACATAAAGAAAAGTAAGTAGACAAACTATGCGAGCTACCAGACGAGACAGAGCAGAGGAGGAGACCGACCGCGTGAATTTAGGACTATCACGGTTGCGATCTATTTTAGTGCCGGACTTGTTCCTTGATACAAACAATCTGATACTTATCCGCAGTGATGCCGGCCGGTATCATGCCCATCATGCCGCCGATCTGATTATCAAAGAGTCTCAAGGCTGGTCGGCCGCATAGACACTATTAGACAGGCCCGGCGGGGGTGAGAATGAGTCACGGTCTTCGCAGGCTGCAGCAAGGACACAACTTAGAGTGACGGAGCTCTTCGAAAAAAGTAGATAATACCATCGTCAAGCTGCCAGGAGACGCTGTGCCGTGCCGATCGGACAACATTATGGACTTCATTGACTCAGATCTCTGCACGAATGACAAACCGTACCGAGTCATTGATTTAAGTATTGATTCAAGGGCGGCACGAAACTGGCGAAATCATATTTAATCTAAGACTCGGAAGCGGCAGCCGCCGTTCAGTGTAAGTAATCTCGCACAAAAAACGGCGGTCGCGGAACTGCACGATGAGTCGGCGACAGAGGTCTCAGGTCTCAGGCCTCAGGGTTCAAGTTGCCCGTGTCCGTGTCACTGATCACTGGCAGCCAATCAACTTGAAACCTTGTAAAACAATAACGAGAGCGTGTTAGGCTACTAGTGCTAATAGTATCAGCCGATTCGGCTACAACTTGACGGTGCAGATCCGGGCTACTAAGTGCTAGTACTTAAGTAGTACGGCGAGGCTCATAAATTATTATGTTCAAGTGCCGTACGTTTCGTAACTTAGGCCTGAGTCAGTTACCATAGTAATATCCTTTGTCCACGTAAGCCCGTCGGGAACTTCCGGAGGGTGACCGGTGAACGTCTGAACGTCTGAGATCTGAGATCTGAGGCCTGAATCCAAAACGGGGTTAGTAACTTACCCTCGACTCTGGCTGCCTCCGCCTTCGAAGCGGGTAGTTTTCAAGGGTACCATCAAAGCAGGGTATTCTGTGCCACGAGATGGGATTCATGGGAAGTCTCAGCATGCTGGCCTAGTATGTCCTGGCGCCGATCAGGAAGCCTATCGGGAGGCAGATCGCGAAACCTCTACCAGGTAATAGTACTACTAGTAACTCGGAGCATCGCACACACTCGTACACCGACCTGCTCCAACCAATTTAATTGTTGGGGGAAAAACACGATCAACCACCGCTATTTGTGGCCGTAGGTCCCTCGTAAGTTTAGGGCGGAGATATCGTTGTATCGATCTTACAGTAATTCTGAATCGCCGCGCCTTGAGCGCCGTAAATTATTTAATGTCATTATGAATCACGGCGGAACTTCGCGTGCATAATCTGAGGAGTGGGTGACTACTATGAATCATTATCAGCCCGGATCAACACACGCTTCCGTGTCTAGTCTAGCGTGAGTTCATCCCCATCCCACGATGCATTCCAATGGTGGAACCCTCACCACTATCCTGTCGTCGGCTATGGAACTCCCAAGGTATTGGCTCCGACTGCGGCAAAGAGTGGACAAACACTTGGCAAGAAGAGACGATGCACGTCAAAAAACCCCGCAGTGCCGGAGGCCGCATCGAATCTTTCAAATCTTCATGTCCGTGCGCTAAATATCACCAAGTTCTTCCCACCGTGCAAAGTTCCGGTAAGAACGCGTGTCACTGAGTAAAAAAGAAGGGACCTAACTCGTGATAGGGTGCCGTATTCTCGCGTTCTATATGAATCCTTAAACACTAAACCAGATATACGACCTCATTTCGAGCAAGACTTTTTGAAAAAAGAAAGAAAAGAGCACCAAAATTTTTATGAGGGATACGTCGTAGGCCTAGGCTATGAGTCACACGCAGCGAATGAACACACCTCTGAAGGTCATGGTATTGGCTCCGACTGCGGCAAAGAGTGGACAAACACTTGGCAAGAAGAGACGATGGCACGTCAAAAAACCCCTGCCGGAGGCCGCATCGAATCTTTCAAATCTTCATGTCCGTGCGCTAAATATCACCACGTTCTTCCCACCGTGCAAAGTTCCGGTAAGAACACGTGTCACTGAGTAAAAAAGAAGGGACCTAACTCGTGATAGGGTGCCGTATTCTCGCGTTCTACATGAATCCTTAAACACTACTAAACCAGACGTATGACCTCATTTCGAGCAAGACTTTTTGAAAAGAGCACCAAAGTTTTTATGAGGGATACGTCGTAGGCCCTGTCAGTCACACGCGCAATGAACATACCTCAGACTGACAGAGCAGCAAGGTATTGGCTCCGACTGCGCCGGCAAAGAGTGGACAAACACTTGGCAAGAAGAGACGATGCACGTCAAAAAACCCCTGCCGGAGGCCGCATCGAATCTTTCAAATCTTCATGTCCGTGCGCTAAATATGATACACGACGTTCTTCCCACCGTGCAAAGTTCCGGTAAGAACGCGTGTCACTGAGTAAAAAAGAAGGGACCTAACTCGTGATAGGGTGCCGTATTCTCGCGTTCTACATGAATCCTTAGACACTACTAAACCAGACGTATGACCTCATTTCGAGCAAGACTTTTTGAAAAGAGCACCAAAGTTTTTATGAGGGATACGTCGTAGGCCCTGTCAGTCACACGCAACGAATGAACATATCTCTGAGCAGACTGTCACAGATTGACCAACTCGCCGTTAGGCCTTCAGGAATTTCACCGTTTTCGTTCACCGTTTTCCGATTTGAAGCCGCACGGCGCAGGCTGCGCTACGCGATCACGTGAGAAATATTGCTTGGGAGTTCGCAGATAAGGCTTCCATTATGTCATATGTCATAGGGGCATTTACGACACGTCCCTGTCACCGGAGGTGCAAAAGAGCTCTCTGATTAGTAGCAACTTTGGCCGGTGTCTGATCTGAGACGAGTGTGACCGTGACTACTTTGTGACTAATCACTCTCAGGGTCTTTAGGGTTGTTTTACGATACTTTTGCTGGGACTATGCCAAACGGAGGCGCAGTGCCTGGGCAGCCTCTGAGTCGGTGATCGACGAAGACAGTATCAATGATAGTATCAATTTAATGTCGTATTTAATGTCATTGATGAATCACGCCGTTGAACGTCGTGCATAATCTGAGTGCCAGTCCTAGGTGACTAGTAGCAACTTTGACCGGTGTCTCGGCGAATGATAATGTCGACGTCTCTCAGTCTCTAACAATGTTTGTCCTCCCTTCAGTTGTGCTTCATGTAAGTAGGCGTCATTAAATACATGCAGGCCGAGTACCGTGACTGCCGCCAAAGTGGACTGACTATTTTGGGCCCTCAGGGGGCGGCCTCAGGCTGACTGAATGACTCGAGCCGCTCTGTCAATGGTATCCAGATTCGGGCGGTGAGTTGGACAAACTGGAACTTCTCCGCGGTACAAATTGATACATCATGCCGTTAAGTATCCGACCGCGTGTCTGGGCTAGCTTTTCGGCACAGTCTCGGATCCGACGACCGTCGACGCATCGGCGTGCTTTTATGACATTAGCACGCTGCAATCTGAAACTACATGAATCACTGAATGTAATATCGTCGATATCGGTAAGAAATAGGCGAGAGCGCTGATATCATAGACTGTTCGTGACTCACTTAGGAGTTCGCCGTTCAACCCGCGACGTCGTATTGCTGAGTTTTATGTCCAAGTTGGGTACTACTACCGTCGGTGCGAGATTCATTACTTCAACCGAGTCGGAGTCGCCGGACACGTTTGAGTTCTTCACTTTTTCCTCGATGCCAGACAGCAAAGCACGCTGTCCCCAGTGCGGGAAGATGTTTGACACCGAAGTTCAAGTTCAGAGGCACCTGAACCAACCGCGAACCAAGTGTCACCTTTATCCTACCGCTTTTGTCGACCCAGCGGACCTTCTTAAGCACTTTGCTGAATCTGATCATCCCAATCCTAGTACCCCTGGCACACGATCCCACTCACAATTCCAACAAAGACCTTATACTCCTTACAGTGACGGTACAAGCCCTGAGCGGGATTCACGAGACATCACTATGGAAAACACTCAACCTGAGGCCGGGCAGAATCATACTCCAACCATCGACTATTTCCCAGACGCTGCTAGGGTTGTGGATAAGAGCGGTACCAAGTTCATGGACGTCTTCGATCAAGATATGTTCTCAGAAATGCGGGACTTTGATAATCTCTATTATCCATTCGCCGATCGTTCTGAATGGGAAGTAGCAGAGTTTCTGCTCACGTCTGAGCTTAGTATGGCTGCCATCGATCGTTTTCTATCTTTAACGTTGGTGAGTTATCCTCGAATCAGCTGGCCTGCGAAGTTTTGTTGATTCAGCGTCATTTTAGGTCAAACAACTCCAACTCTCGTTCAATAGCGCATCAAAGCTCCGTGGGCTCTCGGAAATACTGCCCAAAGTCCCTCCGTGGAAGTGCCGTCGCATCGAGACCTCGCATGCTACGAAGACGGTGGCGAGGCTTTTCTACAGGGACACTCTAGAGTGTTTACAAACGCTTCTCCATAATCCGTTGCTCACAGATGCGATCGATTTTGTCCCGTACCGTGTCTTTACCACCGCTCAACGACTAGTTAGAATATATACCGAGTGGATGTCCTGCAATGTTGCTTGGGAAATGCAGGTAAGCATACCTACACCGAATGCAATGGAGTCTAAATCTTACCAGTTCTGGGTAGAACGCACTTCCGCCAGGCAAAGGAGGAACTGTACTAGGTGTTATCCTATCATCCGACAAAACAAATGTAACCAATCAGTGCGGCGGCAAAGTTTCCCATCCTCTCCTCATGTCCTTGGCGAATATTCATTCTGAAGTCCGACAGAAAGCTTCGCTGAACGCATTTATCCCAGTGGCGTTTCTTCCTGTCGTGGAATTCATTCACAATGATAAACGGATGAAGGGACTCCTTTCGGATCGTCTGTACCACGAAGCCCTCGATATTGTGGTCGCGCCACTCAAAATGGCGGCTTCCATTGGTGCTATGCTGTCGGACCCGCTTGGCAACAATCGGTACTGTTATACCGCCCTTGCCGGCTGCATCGTCGACACACCTGAGGCCCGTCTAATTGCATGCGTCCGAGGAATGACTTCGGCAATTACCCTTGCCGACTACACTCAATTCGGTGATTCATTCCCCCATGACCTTCGCACCGCAGATATTACCCTCGATCAGATCAATTCCATTGATGTCGACCCCGATGATTTGCAAGCTTACTTCAAGGCCTGTGCAGAATACCGCCTCAATGGTGTCTCGTCTCCTTTCTGGAGAGACTGGTCCCTTTCCAACCCTGCCTACTTCATGCCCCCCGAAGTCCTACATGTCTTCCACCGGTTTTATTACGACCACGATATGCGGTGGTGTATCCATGCTGTCGGCGCTAAAGAGATCGACTACCGCTTTTCCGTCCTCCAGCCTGTCACCGGTTATCGACACTTCGCCTCCGGGATCACGAAGCTGAAACAGGTGACGGGAAGAACTTTTCGCGACCTCCAACGGTACATGATCGCCGTTATCGCAGAGGCTGCACCAGAGGGAGTCGTCCGAGCGGTCCGTTCTTTGTTAGAGTTTCGATACTTCTCACAATCACCAGTTATCAATGACGAGGATTGTCATAAGATATCGGCTGCTCTTCAAGACTTTCATAACCACAAACAGAGCATTATAGACGCCGGTGCACGCCGGGGGGAGAAAGGCAACATAATCAAACACTGGAATATACCAAAGCTTGAAGTCATGCAGAACGTCATTCGCACCATTCCCTTGCTCGGACCTCCTATTCATTGGACTGCAGATACAACTGAACGCGCCCACATCGACGTCGTCAAGATTCCAGCGAGCGCCACAAATAATTTGGATTTCGAGTCGCAAATCTGTCGATATCTTGATCGACAAGACAAATGCCGCACCTTCTCCCTTGCACTAAGTATCCGAGAAAAGGAAAGCGACGACAATGAGCCGGGATCGGCTCGAATGGACATGGACCTGGATTATGATGATACTAGTCACCAGTTGGACTCAGATTCTCGGACAAGAATGGAGTTGGACAGAGACTCGGACGTGGACTCGGACGGCGCGGACCCAGAGGCTGCTGATGTCGGCAGGCAATTATCTGACGCGGGGCCTCCTGGTATCTCCCCCCGTCCTTTGGTCGATTACTTTTCCCTTTCTATGGAACCCTGCAGAGCCTCTCCTCCCCGGACATTCGTCTCCGGGCCGGTAGCTTTCCACCTTGGATCTGAACCGGTACTACGTAGGATGGAAATAGACGAAGTCGCAGACAAATACAAACTACCAGACCTCCGTGCCGCGCTCGTTCACTACATTTACCGTAACCAGGATGGACGACCCCTTCAAGTCGGAGGCAGAAGACAATATACCTCTGACGATCCTTTACCATTCCGGCACCTCCAAATTTGGCACAAATTCCGTGTGCAACAAAGGGCATATCACGATCCAACCAGTCTCCTCCCCGCTCAATCTTTAGTTGCCTCGCCACCGTCTCCAGCGACTGGGTGGCCGAAGGGACGGTATGACACAGTATTCGTCAACATCGACGACGAAGCAGTGTGGCCCTCCAGTGGCCTCAAAGGTACGTCCGCTCACTCATCACACGGCGTTCAAAAAAAAAACAGGGAATACCGACATAGGTCACATTGTGTGCGAGGTACAGCTGATTTTCCGACCTGTTCCTCCAAGAGGTCTGGAGGGTGCCTGGTGGAGCAACCAGTTTCTTGTCTATGTCACTCGACTTGACATCGTCCAAATACGTAACAAAGACTTTGACGAAGTTACAGGGATGCATGTTTTGAGGCGAGCCCAGAGAGCCTCTGGCCCGGTCGGTGATGTTGTCCCACTCTCTCAGGTGCGAGCATTAGCACCGCTCATTCCAAAGTTCGGCCCTAAGGCCAGCCCACGCCTCACTGCCCAGACCTCGTCGCACTATTCCACCCAATTCTATCTTAACCACTTTTTCGACAAACAACTTTTTTTTGCATTGCATACATGATCTGGAACTGCTACGGCTCTTCTACTTAATTCTAGCAAACTAACTTGCTATATACGGTTTGATTTGTAATAGTGCTGGAAGGGTTGTCTTGTCTCGGAGTCTCGGACTGCCTTTTGATCATATCGTCTCATCAATACGAAGCCATGCCACCCTCTGGCCTTCTCTCCGATGGACGTCTCACCGATCGTATCAGTTCTCAGGCTCCGTACCAACACTGGTCCCACACCAGCCTGACGGCTGTTCGGGAGCACCACTATCCCAATAGGCGCCTGAATGACAGATCACCAAGTTCACCTCCCAGCCTGCCCTTGGTTGCAAAGCCACACACCTGTCATGATAACCAATATCAAACCCCTCCACCCTCCCCCAGACCCCGTGAATTGACTCCACAGCTGTTAGACACTAACCAACAGAAGCTGGATGATGCCACGCCAGGCGCACCAGGAGCATTTGCTCTAACCCAAAGCTTGAATGGCGCCAGCATCGACTCACAGCTTGAACCAGCAAGCAATTTGAAGACTCGAAGCTTGGAGGGTGATGGAGAGTTGGATTTGGGTAGGCACATCGACTACGCTGTAGGCTAGGACGATGTTGACATTGTCGCTGGCGTTGTTTGTTGTCGTCATTCATATGCCAATCAGTGAAATGTGACAACTTTCTCAACGAACTTCAACACCTACAGGAATCACTTGACTACACAAGTTCTTGTGCAAAACCGGTATACCACCTGTGTTTTAAATCACCGAGTTATTTACTCATGCACCGATGATTGGGTTATGGCAGATAATATTCGAGGGAATTAATGCTCGAGAATACGCGTACATCGAACAAAAGGTGGAGAATGAATTTGAATGGATCACGAGGCAAGTTTACGTCGTACATTAGTAACCCATCATTGCTCTGACCCGATCCATATCTAGCAAGCTCGCTTATTTCCGTAAAAACCAGAAGCTCGTTGTCACGATGCCTAGCGAAGTCCATGAGGCGCCGCTCGAACACGTAGGTTTTATGCTCAAGGCCTTGGTCTCCTCAATGCCTCTCCGATACGGGAAATATAAAGTTGCGATCAGATACCATCGCAATACCATCGTCCAAGGAAAGAGATGCAATGCCATCCCCGACATCCACCTCACCATATCGGCCACGGGTGGGGAAGATCCCAGCCTAAAAATTCCCCGCCAATTCCTTTTTGTGGAGTGCGCGTTTTCAGAGACGGAAGCTCATGTGAAGGAGAAGCTGAAGATTCTTATCGAAGATCACCCGGATACACTCGCCGTGATGATGATCAACATCATCGAGGTTCATCACTCCTTTCCCGCTGCGGCATCATCCATCGCAAAGGCCCATGCCAGCAAGCTGGCGCGGGGAAATGCATCACTCTGGGTACCTCTATCTGGACACGATAATCCTTTATCAGCCAGCTACGATGGCGTCACACTCTGCGACGTTTTGTCGGTTAGCATCACGATTTGGCTCCGCCACTCGAACGCGGACAATCCAATTAACCTCGATGATCACGATAGCAACGTTTACGCTGAAGGGGTAAGCCTTTCTGCATCATTCTGGATTGTTACTCATCCCAGAGGTGTAGACTCTCCACCCAGAGCGATCAACCACAGCGGTTGACCGTCTACTTGCGAAAATGATGTCCGAAGTAAAAACTCTGGCTTTCAGGTATGCCGAAAGCATCGCTCCCCGCTCCTCTCAATCGAACACTGCCTTGAACCCTTCAACTCAAACCACCATGAGCGCGGAGGAGCAGGGGGTGCAGAACTGGTTGCAAGCAATCCGTAATTGGCCTCTGCCGAAAAGGTTGTTCGATTGGGACGAAGTTATCAATGCTCTCGAGGAAGCAACGATAGGGATCGCAAAATCTCGGTACACGAGATGGCAAGATACTCTGAAGCGTCCCTTATCTCCATTCGACGATGATTCCGAGCCCGCTGGTAATATTGATTCGTCGGCGCGAGCCGTGTTACGGAAGCGCACCCACGTTGGAGGTGAGTAGATACCGTGCCAATATATAACTTCAAAAGTTCGATACTTGTGGTATTAATAATCTATTTCCCAATGCTCAACTTAGCCAAATGATACGTTTGAATCCGGAGACGGCGTAGTAGCGAGACGCGAACAAAGAACGAACTCGACCTTATATCTGTACTTGTACGTAAACTATAGCACCAGTGCGTCGTTATGTAAGCCGGTCTACTAGACTGTCTGCCAGTACTCAGTGAATCCTACTGGTAACCTAAGGACCTGCCACTCCCGACTGCTCGTGTACATAATTGGACGTCCGACTCGGAAAGGAACGACTCATATTAAGCTGGCAGCTAGACGACCGCGACGTTATTACGAAGTAATACGAACTACAGCACTCCGTCACGTTATGTAAGCGTCCAATTATTCTCTCACTGTCTGCTCAGCGCTCAGTCACAACCACATGTACAGAAGGACCTGCCACTCCCGACTGCTCGATTATATACCTGGATGTCCGACTCAGAAAGGAACGAAGATCAAGCTCAAGCTTCGAGACTCTTGCCACTATATTTGGTTCGTGTCTTGCCCGTCTTACGTTCCGACCGTGACTCAAGTTGCCATTCCTCTCTTGCTAGGCGGTCCTTTCTTATCCACAGCACGACTCGTACCCCCGATTCCAGGACAACATCAATGAGTCCTTCCTCAAGCCCTGCTCTCGCCAGGACTCGCCCTCTAACACGTCCTCTGGTATTCGCTGCATCCTCTGCGTTCTCTGTCTGTCGCCGTTCACCGTGACTTCTCTGCCACCCTCCACGACGACATCCCTCGTCATGGCGCATACATCGGACCACAAGCTCACGGAACTGACGAGGACTGGGCACCCGACATCCGCTGGCTTGTCGCATCCCGGCGCGCCAATGGCTACAGCCACGCTTTGAAGGCTGCCAAACACCGCAGCACACCAAAAGTACTCGCTGATTGTGTAGATCCCTCTTCTCGGTCTACTTCCATCGCGTCGCGTTGCGCCGCGTCCATCTCGATTTCCCTCTTTCTTATCCGCATCCAGTTTCTCAAGAATACACCATCACCATCTTCCTTCCCCCTGCCCGTCCACAGGAGCCTTTTTGACGTGGCATGGTGTTCCTTCCGAGACAAGCCCATCTGCTGCGGCCGAAGAAGAGAACCTGAATACGGACTCACGCTTTGTTTTACCGCTTTTTGCAAGCTTCCGGTTATTTTGGCCGTGAATCTGCATCGGTCCAGGTCTGGGGCATTGATCTAGATGGAATCGAATCACGTCTCTCGAGCATCCAGCTAGCACTTTCCAGTCCGTATGGCACGAAGACCGGCAAGAAGGACAAACCACGATACTCCTTGCAGGTTACATTCCCGATCGGTCGTTCGAAGTTCGTTGACTCTGTCTTGAAGGTCGGTCTCGATGTGGCGAAAGGCGGATATTCGGCTGATTTCTACCACAAGGTTAGCCATCGCGTCTTGTCTCTAGTCTGGTCGGGCTGACACGGTCCATCCACTGCGTTTAGTGCTGCACTATGGTCCCTTGGCTGAGTTCATACTTGAAGATCGGTAACGCCTTCACCGCGTTCCTAATTATGCATTTAAAACAACACGCGTCTTGATCTTCCCCTCCAGCGGGAACTGCCAATGAAGCAGACGGTGATGTTGCACCGCGACTCCTGGCCACCTCTCCTCAAAATCGACACTGCAAGCCTTGTCGTCCCGATCAAGTCCCGATCGTCACTTTCGTCTATTTCCCCCATGTCACAGCAATTCATCGTCTTCAGATTGACTACCTCTACTAGTCCATTGTCTTTGCCCCGGTTGCATGGGCTCTTATCAAGCCACCTCTGGTCCCTTGCGATCCGCTCCCAGACTTTCGGTTGACTCAGGTACCGAAGTTGCCACTTCGGATCAGCTGATTAACGGGCCGAATAGCATTGACAACAAAGTTGACGATACCAAAGAAGTTCTGTCAGTAGTCACGTATCCCATGAACATCGTCTTCCACGCCCAAACCCATCTGGTTCGATCAGTCTTTTTGTGGAACTTTATCAAAGCTGATCAGTCGGTCTCCCCAAATGGCTTCCTGTGAAGTATCAGTCTTTCGATCGCGACGACTACGAAGTTCTGGTGCGCACATTTTTCTCTCGTCTGCCGTTCTATCACTGAAGTCACTCCAGGTCGGATGTCTCAAGATTCCAGGCAACGAGGGGAAACTAGATATCGTCTATATAAAAATGGCCGGCTTGAACGAAGACCACGCTGATTTACGTCCCTCGTCGAGCGTCACGAAGGCCACCCTCTTTGTCTCTTCGGGGACTTTCTTGCACGACTTCTGCAGGTCCTCTTCGTCGCTGACGCCATCACGGTGATCCTGATCGATTTCGCCGGCGACAAGAACAACGGACTCGTTTACCTGCACGATCAAGTCTTCACGACGAGAAACTAGGTGTCGTCTATATAAAAATGGCCGGCTTGAACGAAGACCGTGCTGCTCTACGCACCCTCGTCGAGCGTAACGAAGGCAGGCAGTGACGAAGGATGTATTGGGAGTCTTGAGCCAGGTTGCTGGACGAATCTACGACGTCAATGGACGGGACACCCGCCTTCAAGTACCAAGATCTCGTCGACGTGGAAGGCAACAACGGGAAATTAGATGTTGTCTATGTACAAATGACTGGCTTGAACGAAGACCACGCTGCTCTACGCACCGTCATCGAGCGCAACGAAGGCAAGCATCGGCGGGGAACTAGATGTCGTCTACATAGAAATGGCCGGCTTGAATGGAGACCCCGCTGCTCTACGCATCCTCGTCGAGCGTAACGAAGACAGGCAACGACGAGAAGCTAGATGTCGTCTGTATGCATATGGCCGGCTTCAACGAAGGCCACGCTGCTCTACGCACCCTCGTTGAGCGTAACGATAGCCACTCTGTTTGTCTCTTCGGGATTTTCTTGCCCGACTTCTGCAGGTCGTCGTCCTCGC